>APFE031124617.1:4737-18987 GCA_000404065.3 Pinus taeda
ATCCAATGCAAGAATTACACTTCAAATGAATTGAATGCTCCCATAGCTTATCTATGCTCAATTTAATAAAAGTTCACTTATTTTGGTAAATGACCATGACATCATGAATGAAAATGTATTTTTTTTTGTAACCAACACTATTCAATGTGTGTATTTTAAAATTACAATTATTTTAAATTAATATATTCTTATAATTAATTACAATTTTATATTTTATGGTAGAATTTCAAATGTTTGTGATTATATTATATTTTTTTGTATATGTTTGTGTTTGTGCATATATAATGGCTTTACCCATACATAAAGATCGTATATAACAATTACACTTTAAATGAGTTGAATTTGGGTATTAACTTATTTTATGTGCAAATTCATATTCAATTTAATAACATCACATTTTCAAAAAATGATCATAACATTTATCAATTAACATATATTTCAATAATAAAAATAACTATAATATCACAAATGATTAGGATGATAATTTTTTTGCAAGCAAAACTACTCAATACATTTATCATAATTTGCAAGAAATTATGTACTTTAGAAATTAATTAGCTAGAAATTGATGCTTTATAATGATATAATATTAAAATGTATTTTTTATTTTTTAATATGGGTTTATTTGTTGTGTTATTTTTTTCTTTTTTGTGTCATGATTTTATAGATACATAATATCATAATATTATACGAAAACGAGGAAAAAGTTTAACTTATATTTTAACTCCACTTATGTTCAATTTATTTTTTTTGCAAATATTTTAATCAAATATATTTCAAAAATACAAACATGGGAGTTGAATTTTTTTCCTTTGATTTATATTTGTTTTTAATTTAATAAATTCATTTTCAAAGCAAAGACAATTATTTAAAAAAAAATATAACTTTTCTTTTTTTAAACATGCTAAATATGTCTTTTGAAGGTGCTTATGTTTCCTCTAATTACAAAATTGAATTGTAATAAGCATTCGTAAATTTATATTATGACCTTATTAATTGAATATTCAATTGCCCCTAACAAGTCAAAGTGCGTCAAGTGATGTGACATATGACAATGTGAACATTTATTTTTATTAATATATAAGAAAATTTGTCTTTTTGTCTTATGATTCATGAAAAATTATTAAAGGATTAAATGTGATATTGGACTTCTAATTCACACGGAATGAGTTACGCCCAATAAGAGGAAAGATAAAAAGTTAAAAAAAAAATCTCCTTTTTGCTAGAGTTGAATTGTCGGTTTTGCAGACTACCAAGAAAACACACGATTCAATAAAAAATTTCGTTTGTGAAACTCACTTAAAATGATTGTTGGAGATAAAAGGATTTGGGTAAAATATAAAGGTATAATAGGAAATAATTATTGTACTCATACCCCAAAAGTAGCAAGATGTTGCTAAGGGTCAAGGAAATGTAAATTGGAAAATGACTATTGTTTGTTCTCGTGTGAAGTAGGAGTTAGAGCTTTGGGGAAGGTACATGGAAACATAGTTCTCGGTTGGAGTAATGCAATAGTATTTGATCTGTTTTCATCAAGAAAAGCTTAGATAAGTATATTCTAAAAAATAATACACTTGAATGTGTGCAAAGATGCAAGACGATATTATATAATAAATTAAATAAGCTTGTTTGGATGGATAAATATATAAGCGTGCACAAAAAATAATACATTTGAATGTGTGCAAAGATGAAAAAGGATATTATGTAATTAATTAAAGAAGCTTGTTTGAATGGATAAATATACAAAACACGCACAATAATCCTTATTCACCTGTAAAAATATAGTTTGTTGTAAGATACTACAGAGAAGAACTATTGCAGGTAAGAAAAATAAATGTATACCTAGTTTAGCTTGCTATAGGTCAAAGCACTAGAATCATATCAATTGGCCATAGAAAAAGCAACCTTTGGTAAAGAGATATTAGGGCCTAAAGGACAACCTTCTCAAACTCCAATGACAAGGGTTCAACGTGCCTCTTGCCTAATTTGCATATGCTCTTCTTCAATGAAAATGATAGTAATAGTAAAATATATACAATCATTATTCAAAAACAAAATATATAGAGTTGACGTGAATATCTAATGTGTACCCATAGAATATAAATAGAACATATATTATAGTATTTTAAAATTTTGATGGAATCACTTCATTACACATAGTAACAAGTAAATAGATTGTATAAATTTTTCTTATGAATAAAAAGAAAGATTTACATTGTTGGGGTTATAAGACGACCAAAACTATTTTCTCATAATTAAATATTCTCACTAAAAAAGAGAGGGTAAATCCCTTGAATTGAAATTGATATACATGCATTGTTTCAAGTGTCGGGCCTTTTGCGAAAATCCCTAGCTAGATAATGGTATCATTTACACTCAAACAAAATCAAATTTCCTTGCAGCCAACATGAAGCAAAAATTTCAATTGACATTGAAACCCTGTAAAGAGGAAGCATTGGATAAGTATTTGAAGGCCAAAGCATAGGCAAAAAAGCATCCATGAATTTTTACCCTGGAACAATGTCACGAGATAACCCAAGTTGGTCATAGATTAACCAACACATGCAAGAAAGGAATTCCATTGTTTGGATTGCAATAACTCTAAATTAATCAAGAAAAGAATGTTATAGAGGTTTTTTAAATAAGTAGAGTCTAACCTTAGTAATATAGATGACATCCTTCAACCCGATACTTTGTTGTAAAGGGAATAACATTAGTATTGTACATATATGTTTGTGCAAAGAAAAATTATATCGAGATGAGAATCGAGTTACGTTTTAATCATAGAGTGAAAATTCTAGAAAGGAATTCCATGTATTAAGTTTAGTTCATTTTGAAACCATTGAGAAAAATAGAAATTATGTTGAGATCCTTTCAAGGAAGCATAACCAATGTCTGATACATCACAACCACAAAGTTAGAAGTAAAAACATACAATAATATGCCAAATATGAAATAATGAATATACTATAAAAAACATAAGTGAATGTAGAGGAACCAAAGACCTTGTGATGGATTACCAAAGGATTTTATCCATACCACATTTTACAAGGAGTATTTTTCTAAGAGCGTGAGATGGACATAAGTTTTTCACACACATTGCACATAGAATCACATCATCCCAGAACATCAGTGTTCAATTTTTGAAAATCCTCATTGAGCAAAATATATTAATTATAGTAATGTTCATTCTTTCAACTACATATTTTTGTTGATAATTCTATGGAACTATGCTATGATGTTGAATCCCATGCTTGTAGATATATTTCCATATTCATTAGAGTACATTATCTTCCATTAATAGTATGACGAGAGCCAATATGTGATTATGCTTCATATCCAATCCATGCCTGAAATTCCTTAAAAGTTTTGAAAGCTTGAGATTTACTTCTCAATAAATACATGTTATGAAACCAACCCACAAAAAGACATAAAAGATAGATCAACACCTTAGAAATAAGCCTCTTTGAGGGGGAAACCTCCTTTACATTACACATGAAAAATTCTTCGATGATACAATTGACAAGACGTCCTTTCTTTATATAAAATTCTAAGGGGTCATGATATAATCAGATCTTACATAACAATATTAATGTAATGCACAATAATAATAATAATGGGTTTCTATGGGGCACAATAATAAAAATATGGTACTACATGGGCACAGAAATATAATAAGGTGGTTGTATTAATAGCAATAAGGGGTTACACTAGTAGTATAGGGACCTAACAGTACACCTAAAGCATTCCAATGTAATCATCAATACAATTCTTCATACATTTATTTTCATTAGCATCAGGAAAATGCATAATACCAGACAAATTAAAATATATATGTCTAACTTTTCTACATAAATAAATAGGCCTTGCTAGAAATTGTGAACAAGGAAAAATAGATTTCTTATAATCCTAGCGAATGTCAACAAGGAGAAGGTTATCCAAACAATTATATGAGAAAAAGAAGAAGGTAGAAATGATTATGCATAGCTAAAGACCCATACAAATAAGGAAGTGGAAAATCCCACATATATTTAATAGGATACTCAATTAACATATTTAATGTTTAAAGTAGTTAGGTATAAAAAAGAAGCATGTTTAGTTCTCATTATTTGGGAATTAAATCACCCTTGAAGAGGAAGGGGCATGACTAAGTAGAGCGAAAAATGAGATAGTATTGACGAATACTCTTTGAGCTCTCGGTAGAATAAATAATGTTCCAATGTAAATAAGCCCAGTGAGTTAATATTCCATGGTTTTTCAAAATAAAAGATAAGAATAGTTGTCAATTTTGACATTTTTTTAGTTTATTTTCTCAATGTTTATACTTTAAAACTATTTTAACTTCAAAATCATTAGAACTCTCAATATTTTTACGAAAATATCATTGAACACTTTATATTATGCATATTATAGGGTACTAATGTTAGACAAGGTTTACAAGTTTTAAAATAAATTTCCATCCATGAAATTTTTACTACTAGATAGAACCCTTCGAGAAGAAAGAAAAAAAATGGCGCAATTGTGGAAAATATATAAAAGAATGAAGTGAGTAACAAAGAAGAATAACTTGAGACATTTTTGAATAAAACTAACATGTGGGGCATAACTAACAAGGAATAAGTTTGTGGGTCATTTAATGTTTGCATGTTGGGAGCGTTTGTGACATAGTAACAATGAAAATCCTCAATGCGAAGGTTGTGTACATTTCATAATATTTTTTATTTGAAATGATGAAACACAATTTAGGATGCATAAATGTAGTTATATTACAATTTAGTGAAAGGAAAAATGGATGCTTCTTTTATTCTATTAAAGTTTTTTATGCATGTCCAAGTTTATTTCACGTTCATGGCTTCTTTTGATCAAAAGGAGAACTACAGAGTTTCTCATTGTACATATATAATAAAAATATGAACATTTTTAGTAGAATAGTTGCAATAGGAGGTGATGTAGGTGTTACCTATCCTAAACAATGTGTATTGTTGAACAATTATCTCCTTCTTAATGAAAAGTATTATCTTTCAGATTGAGTGTATACCTATTATATTAGATTTCCATATACTTTAATGTTTTTCCTAGAATATATTTATTAATTTGTGAATAACCATCAAAAAATATATTTTTACATTGTAATATGATTCTCTTCCAAATCATGTGGAAGGTGTTTTTAATATCTCACACCCATTCAAAGGGGGATTTTCGTGAATAATGAGGTTAGAGAAACATTAATATGTGTATAATGGTGTCAATATGTTTTGGTTTGTATCCATTAGATTCCATTCCTAAATAAATAAATGTGAATGCATTTGATATTTGCATAATTTTAATAGAAAAATATCTAATATACTATACATATAAGTGAAAATAAGTGAAGCCATTGGATTGAACTCAACAACACCTTAGATTTCAAAATAAAGCCTCAACATTTAACTTAGAATTGAGTAGAAAAAATGAAAAAAAAAAAATAATATTAGAAGAAATCATATTACAAATATAAATACTAGTGATTAGAAAAATGGGAATGCATTATTTACAAATATGAAATGCATATAAATAAATCTGTGAAATCATATTTATGATTCTTTAATTTTGTTATGTTGATAGTGTGTATCCCTTGATAGGATTTCTATAATTTTAATTTAATTATCAATAATAAATAGGTTGATGCTAGAGATTCAATAATCAATAGTTAATATTTTTTATATTACTCGTTAATAGAAGGTTAAGACTTATTTAAAATGTAATTATGATCTTCATTCCTTCTGAATTTAATAAAAAAAAGTATTTCGAAATTAATTTAAAATATACTATTTATAGAATATTTTGACTATAAAATGATTTATTGCTTTTATTATATCGATTGTGACCATATAATCAAATGGATTGAAAAAATTATATAGCCATCAATCTATGATAAGAATCAAAACACTAACCCCATTATACATATTGCATTAACGATATTTAAAAAATTATAAAAGTTAACTAAATTATATATTTATTATTGTTATGTTTATCCATGTAGTTTCACCCCACTATTATTATGGAAATCCTTTAATTGGAAACATGTCTTCTTACATTACCATGGCTTAGAAATACCAGATTCCCAATATGATGTGTTGATATGCCATTTTATTAAATTAATTAATTTGAGATAATTTAATTAATAGAGTATACCTAATTTTGGTAGTAATATTATCATTGATATGTCAATATTACAATGAATATTCCAACATATTCCACGGGGTTTAAATATCTACGATCAGCCTAATAATTAAATTATAACTATGGAAGATTTATTCTCAGTATTGAGCATAATTATAGGAATATCTATTTTGTAATTTATTTCCAATTGAAGTTAAAAGAAAATATGAACATAAAATTAAGACAAACAAGGGAAGCCATCTAAATCAAATGGATGGAAGTGAAAATAAAATTCAATCCATGATAACCATCAAAATGGGTACCCTATTATTCCTATCACATTTCATAGCTTAAAAAAACAATATAAATTAAATAAATTATAATTTTATTACAAATTATATTTTGGTTATTTATAAAAATAAATAAACTTGCATGCATATTTCAACAACAACAAAAAATCTTAGTGGAAAATTTTAGCAGTGAAATATGTCAATATTACTATGAATGTTCAAACATATTCCATGGGGTTTAAATATATTCCATCAACCTAAGAATTAACTTATAAATATGACGATTAGCATAATTACCGTCTTATGTACTAATTGTTGGACTGCAAAAGGTAGATCATTAATTCTTATTGGAATGTTTATATTTTGTTGTTCTATTTCCTAGTTATAGCATTCCAACCAAATCCCCATTTCATGTTTTTCTCTTTATAGCTTAATATCGCTACTATCCAACTTAATATGTCATCAAACCTAGAATGCTTGGATGAAACATTGTCACTATCATTTTTCTTGGATCGGGTTTTATCTTGATCATCATTTTCTTCTATAACTGTTATTGTAGTAACATGGGGTGAATCAAAAGTCAAGTCGATATTGAAGATATTTTTATTCCTGTTCTGTTTAGTTGACTATTCTTCGTCCTCTTCCTATGATGAGCTTTCTTCTATGTTGAGTTTGTCTAGAGTCGATTTTTTATGTTCCTGTGTTTACTGAACTACCATCATTTTCTATAGTCATCCTTCAATGAATACATATTTTCCATTTCCAAGAAACTACAAGACGTCAGGCCCAATAGATTATTCTAGAAATTGTTCTAATTCTCTAGGCTTCTTTTCTTTTCTACCCTTTATAGGGTATCCTCAAAAATATTTCATGCGATTGAGTGTAGATTCTATTGTTATTGTGGATCTTCTAGTTGAATAGCTAGAAAGATTTCATTCCCATTTATTGTATATGTTTATGTCCCTGTTGTTTTCCAACTCCGTGAGTCTTCGCTTGCAATATTCTAATGATATTATGTCACATGTACTATGAGGTCAAATTTAAATGGTTGTGTCTAACTATGCTACCCTTTCTTCTTCTTGTTCAGAATCTAGAAGGATTAAAAGTATATCCCCTTGTTTTTCTTGAGCTTGTGGTGGAATTGTATTCTGTTAGATTATTAATTGATCATATATACATTTAGTCAATTGTAGGTTGATACATAATATCTTTCCTCTCTACACCTAAAGAGTCAACATACCAAACTTCAATTATTTGTAGCGACAATTGAATCTACGATGAGGGAGGAAACATTTTTTGTATGTGTTGAGGTACTCTCCATCTATTGGAATATTTTTAAATATTTATGGAGTAACTAGTGAAGTTTGTTTCATGTCTACCCAAATTACTAAAGAAGGGAACCAAATGGACTTATTAAAATTTTCACATTCATACCGGTTCATATTCAGCATGTCACCAATGTGTTTTCCCTAGTTGTATTTTTTTTCGTCATGATAATTTCACTAATTTATGGTAGAATAGTGAGTTTAATGTTAGAGACTCTACCTATTCATGAAAAATGACTCTCTCTCATTAGGAAAAATTTATAAATAAGAAAAAAAAAATGAGATATCAAAGACTTAATATAACAATACATGTATTTAACATAATAATATAAACATGAATAAATAAGAACCAAATAATGAATATTTATTATTTGTATTGCATTGAATAGTGGAAATAGGAAAAAACCATATAAAAATACACAATTTAGAAATTTAGAAATTTTATAATTTTGAAATACATATAACTAAAAGTGCATTTTGGGTCAATATCGATAATCAAAACCATTACCATATGTTGTCTCAAGAAAAGTGATTTTTGGGTTAATATAGATAATCAAAATATCATCTCCAAAATACACAACATTTACTATATTCCTTTCTTATGTAATTGCATTTGGAGTTGCACTTCATTCAACTTTATCACTATCTTATGCCACTTTAAGTACATAAAATCTATCATTTTAATGCTATAGTTAATGTGTTAGATATTAAAATTGATGTTCGTGAAGTGTATTAGGGGTCATAGTTTCTAGAATCCATTGCGTTTTAAAGGTCATAGTGCACTATGGTTTAATCAATTTTAGAGTTAGTCCCTTAATAATTATCAAGTGTCATTTTTTTTTAATAGTAATAATGGTTAGAGGTTGCATTATGGAAGGGTTTGTAATTATCTATGAGTATGAGTGATCATAGTAAATTAGCTGTTATGTGTCATATTATTGTTTTGACATTCATAATGGTTTTAGGTTAAGGGGCACATATTGTATCAGATATTATAGTGGTCATGGGTCATATTAGTGTTTTGACATTCGTAATGGTTTTAGGTTAAGGGACACATATTGTATCATATATTATAGTGGTCAGAGTGGTCAAAGGTTACATTAAATAAGGTGAACAATTTTGTCGGGGTTAATATATAGTTAAATATATAGAAATATCTAATAATAAATTCATTATGATTAGTGAATTTAAGGATACATATATTAATATATATTTTTATAGATCAAAATATTATTGGTAACTAATGACTAATGCGTGTTTCCTTATGATTGCGCTCACTGTTTTAATCCAATAACTAACTGGTTGTACTTAAAAAACCCTTAGCTATTTAGTAGCTAGATTTTTGATACTCCTAGTATTTTGCAAGACTCTTAAAAATATTGAAAAAATTAAGTTATCTCAAACTTTGAAATAAATATTTTATTGATATATTTATCATTCAAATTATCCAACCTAAAAATATTTAAAAATAAAATATGAATTAATTATTTTTTAATTACCAATAAAGAGAATTGTTAATCCATATGAATTCAATAAAAATGAATATTAACCTATATAATTTTATTTATGAGTTAAAAAAATTATTTTATTAGTAAACTATCTGCCAATAATGACCAATGGCAAGTAGACTATCATAGCACGAAGTTGAAAATGGCAAATTCCAGTTCCTTCGTTCTAATTTCCTGTAGCCCACGCTCACCCCTGCCACCATCTCTTATGTTCTTCATTCCACTAAATTATAAGCAATTTTATTGAATTGTTAATAATAATAATAATATTCATTTTTAAGGTCACAGCCAAGCCAGACACCAAATTGGTGTATGAGACCCCCTTGTTTGTGGGACAAGGGACCCACCTCCGCGCAGCGATTTGGCTGCTAAGTCTATGAAGGCATACATACTCTACCCCCCTATGGTTTTTAACCTGTGACCTCTTAGGAGGAAACACATGCTCTTAACCATTAGGCCCACTCAAGTGGAGCTTTTGATTTTTCTGAAAACTCGGAGGTGATGAGTAACGACGGACATTGCCGAAATACTGGGGCTGGAGTAATTCGATTAACGAATTCAGAAAAAGCCATCCGTTGTGGTCCCGACTCCATTCATCGGGAAGAAGATAAAATAATGATTTTGTGGTTTTGACTTTATCCGTCGGGAGAGCATGGAGTAGAGTAAACATTTATTTACCTATGAGTAAAAGTCGAGAGGATATATGTAAACATTTATTCACTTTTGTAAAAGTCCACATCCTATTTCTCATTGTTGGTAACGTGAATTCATTTTAACATTTGGTTGTCTCTCTATCTCACCTTGTTAGTTATTGTTGGCAACATGAATTCATATTAACATCTATTTAATTATTATTTATAAGGTTGTTGTATAAAATGTTGTTTATATTCTCTTTTTTAACTCTCATATATATATTTTCTAGCATTTAATTTCTTTTAAAAGTTTTATTTAATTTTTAAGAAATAATTTCCCATCATTGTAAATGTTTTGTTTTTTTTTGTTTTCGTTTTTTTTAGTACCAAATAACTAATTTTAAAATTAATTATAAATGTATTTAAAATGGGCTTTTTGAAGGTTATATTATTTTATTATATCTTATTTAACATTCCAAATATTGTTTTTTTTTTTCCAGGAGAAAGATCCTAATTTTATTAATAAAACAAATAGCTGATCAAAAATTGCAAAAAATAATGTACATATGGGGAGGAAAATCATGTTTTTCTCCCTTTCTTCTTCTTCACCTTGCACCACTCCCCTTGGAATCAGCATCGAAGATGTAAGTGCAAGTGAAGTATCATCCTGAGGTCGAGGGTTTTCTTTATCAGAATCAGAGTTGTCTAATGTATGTAGTCATTTGGATCCAGGGGTATCCGTTGTGTCTAGTATATTTACTAGCTATGAGTTCATCGAAGATTGTGGATGTAATTCATGTAGATTGTGGATGTAATTCATGTGCTTCTGATTCCTTGTTCATATGATTTTCCTCGTTGGTATGGGATGTTCCACACCAGCTTCCTCCTCCTCATGAGAGCTTGGTGGTGAAAATTGCCATCCCTTGGCCTGTTTCCTATTTTGTTCTTTCCACGGGTGTTTTTTTTGGCTTCAGACACTTATTTTGTAGGTGTCTTGTTTGCCTATAGTTTCTACATCTAAATTTTGTATTTCCATAAACAAGTATATGTGTCGAGATGTGGTCGACAAACCTTTGTTGAGATCTATTTCTACACATATTCGTGCGAATGTGAAAATTCTTTTCCCTAGCCTTTATGTGTCCATTCTAATGTGTTGCCCAATGGTGTTGCTGATGCCTACAAGGTTTGGCTAGTTCCATAGATGTAACGGGAGGTTTTGCAGACGAACCTAAAGTGGCATCCTAGATACAACCATAGTATTTGAATCAAATTCCGGAAACCATGGCATGATGAAAAGACCCATGGATCCCCAGAACCATGGTCCTTTCTGTAATATGATGTCTCTATGTTGATGGTAAATTTACAATGAAAAACCCCTTAGAACAGAGATGAATATCATAGTGAGCACTACAGTTTGCGAAAATCCAGTGAAAGAGCTCAGTAGGTTTTGTGCAGAAACAGTGGTATCTACAAATAATATCTTGTTTTCCCAAAATATTACAATGCTCATTTGTTTATGGTATATCTCTATTTAATTTTAGGATGTGATTCAATTTCTCCATAATATATGTAGATGGTTCAGTTCCGGTTTGCTTTGTTGTGGATGAAGGTGAATTTTTCTCTTGGAGGATGTTTTTGAAAGAAAGTCCTCCTTTTTTGTGCTTTTAATGTATTTATTTGTTTTTCGTTGAATTGCTCTGAAATCCTCCTCTTGAATGATTTGTTTTGTTGTAATCTGTTGCGCCACCTCTCAACCTCAAATTGAATATTATAGTAGACACAAGTAAAATATTGTATTATGTGAGAGGTTTGGGATACTCGAGAGCTTTGCCCCCAAAACTTAGATATTGTAATCCAGCTGGATATCCAAAATGATTTGAGATAAGATTCTTAAAATGCATCACACAGTCTATTGCATGAACACAGATCAATAATGACATCTCCAAAGGGGTTTTAATAAAAAAATTAAATAAAAAATTTAAATAAAAAAATATTTACCAGTGATGAGGGTTGTAATTCTGTCTAGAGGTAGCATGACCAAGCAGCCTCAGGTGTTCCATAATGCAATGTGATCTCTGTGGGCTCCTTCAAGAAAACATTTCCCTGTTCCCTGTAGCCAGACTCCTTTTCGGCTTTCTTTGCAACCCCGCAGACGATCATGGGGATAGAATTTATCACGGCATTCAGAGCAACAGTCTTAGTGGCTGCAGCTGGATCCTTGGCATTGAGGGCCACCAATTTTGAAGTCGCAGGTTTCGCAACAATATTTGGTGCCTCATCTTTCTTTAGGGCATCAGGCACTACCACAACATATGGGCATGAACCGCAATACATCTTTAGAGCCACGATGGATACATAGATCCTCTATAAATGAGTGCGCTGTAAGCTTCATCCATTTGGGATTCCCGTTCGACACCTTCACGGGATTTTCTCCGGCGTCTATGTAACCTTCATACATCATGGCCACAGCCGGGACGGGATCCGCTGTAGGGCCAATCGATGCCATTGACCAGTCGGCTCCAGACCCTAGCAGAGCTCTACTGATCATCTCCATTCCACTATCATCCACGACGAAATATGAAAGAAAGAAAAATAAAAATAGTGTATTTGGGAGAATGCGTAAAAGATCTTGTGTGAACCAGATACTACCAGGAATAAGAAACGCATGAGTTGAGTCCCCATTCTCTACACAGATCATATATTTCCAACAACTTTGGATCACCTGAATCCCTTCCAGTGTGGTTTCCATAGAACTTCGGTCCTCCTTTGATGTTCATCGCAACAACAATACCCTACTGTGCGGATTCCTTTGATCAACAGAAACAAGCATAAGCTCGATTGCAGCGAATTCAACTTTGTGGGAGCTTAAAACGCTAGCGCACATTTTTTCCCTACTCTCCATTCTCCTCCTCCCTCACGTTACAAATATTAATATTTTAAAGAAAACCTCATATATAAATATAAAGCGTTCATTCAAAAATTTCTAAAATTTTATTGTAATTAACTTAAAATTTAATTTAGTATATAAACATTCGAAATTGTAATTAACTTAAAATTTTAATATAAAAACATTTCCAACTTAACAAGAAGTTTATAAATTTATTAATTTGTTTAAATAAACTAATATTAATAACGAATGAACAACACCACTTTAAACAAAATAAAAAACTAATTTATTAGTTAATTAATCTGTTATGATACAGAATGGGTGGAGTTTATAACTTGTTATAATATGACAAAAATATATGGTTATGAATTTTCTTTATAAGCATCATCACCATTTTTTGTAAGTTTGAAAATAACATGTTTTCATGATTGGTTTTAATCAATATATACTTTTCAACAATACAAATAATTACAACATCACAAGTGACTATGACAATGATATTTTTTGAAACCACAATCATTCAATGATAGTTTAAAAATATATCAAAAGTATCTCGTGATGATGATAAAATACAAACAAAATAAACATAGAATTTAAAAATTAATTTACAAATTGATGTTTTATGATCATAGAATTTTAAATGTATGTGGCTTTAGTTTATGCTATGTACTTTTTTTTGTGCTCTTGTTTTCCGTTGGTTGTTTGTTATGTTTGTATGTGTATAATGTTTTTACACATATGTAATCATATAAAATAAGTACTTTGCCAATGTGTAGAATTTGTATACTAAAGTACTGATCTTTAACTTGTAGCCTAATTTAATAAAATCTTGTTTTTTTTGCAAATGACAACAACATCATGAATGAATTTGAATTTCTTTCTAACTAATCATTTTTCATAATTAGATAGAATATTTATGATGTTAGAATTTTAAATGTTTGTGTTTTTATTTTATGTAATGAATGTTTTTGATTTTGTATGCCCTTGTTTGTGTATAAACTTTAGAACACGAGAAAGACTTTCATTAGAATATGTCGTATGGATGGTCATCACCCAAATTGACTATGGAATTGATACATGCCATGGGATTTTTTTGTTTGTAAGTATCATTATTCAATGCATATCTAAGAATAAAATTATTTTATAAGTATTTTTATTTAACATATATATTTATGATTAGTTAAAAATGGACGTTTCATGATGATAGGGTTTTAATGTTTGTGCTTTTATTTTATAGAATGTATTTACTTGTTTGTCATTGTGCTTGTTTGTGTTTATATATCTATGAATTCTAGAACACAGAAAAACCTTTCATTATAATATACCATATGGAAGGTCACTAAACAAATTGTCTATAAACTTGATACGAATAACTTCTATGATGATTTTAAGCATGCATAGTATCCAATGAAAGAGATACACTTCAAATGAATTGAATGCTTGCATTAAATTATCCATGGTAAATTT
>APFE031124638.1:0-12142 GCA_000404065.3 Pinus taeda
TGCAATGGAGGGAAGTTACTAGGTCCTCCTTCAAAGGGATAGAATCCTTCTTCAAAGGGATAGCTCCTCCTAACAAGGGATTAGCTCCTTCTCTTTTGGGATGCATGAACCACCTTGGAGCGAGGAGTCCATGTCAAAATTCCTTCTAGAATCATCTAGAATTAACCCAAAGTGAGTTTTTTAAGATAAAAATTGCGCCTTTTGACTTTCACAGGGGTACGCACCCTCCCCTTTATAGACAGAATGTATAAGTACACAGGTAATATGAACAAAGGGTGTGGGCCCGTAGGCAAAAGTGAGAGAAAGTGCGGAACCACAGTTACATTGTTTTTTGATGTCTTTCTCTCATTTCCAAAGCTTATTTTGAAGAGTTGAGGTCTGAGACTTGCTTAGGAGGACAGTACAAGTGATGATAGACCCATACTAACTGCAAATAATCAAGGTGACAATATTTTTGTGTAACAGATTTCCCCCTAAAGTGCGAAGTCTGTTGTAGATGAGGATTTCATTTATCATTTAGGAAGAGTGAAGTACTTTATCATTTTGAGGATCGTCTCGCGGAGAGCCCAGTTGGAACCTGTAAAAACATTCAATGCAAAATATATATATGAGATCATATCATCGCTGAGGTAGGCATTCCCATACTCAAATAAACACTGACTAAAAAACACTAACTACTGCTCTGATATAGGAATGATCTTGTAACACATCATAAGTATAGACACATGTGGACACAGTATGGACGCAGCCATATGTTTATGAATAGTCCATAGTATAATGAATACAAAATTCCTCGTAGCCTGGATGGTGGAAACTAGATCTAGGGTATTCATTTCTGCTTCCCGAAATAGTACGATTCTATCCATGCGAATGAATGTGTCGAAGTCGAACATGGTAGAAACCGCTTGATTACCAGTCAATGACGTAAACTGTTAACAAGCGTGAGAGAAACCACCAATAATGACAATGGCTCTCAAAGTACTCAGTACAATCCATGACATGTGATAAGATGTGTTGATGTCGAACATGTCATGGAATTCTTTGATCGAAAGTCAATGATGCAAATTGTCATCAAAGGCGAGAAACCTGCCATTGAGGCATGCAGATCTCAAGGTACTGACGATTTCTAGATCATCTTTCTAGATAATGAGTTGAAGTTGATAGAAAGCGATCCGTCGTAGGCAAGCCCAAAACACGAAATCATAGACCAAGTTGAAGAAATTTAGTTGCAAGGACTGACTCAGGGATGGTCAAGATGGATGACAGACATTTTGTAGATGAATGGATTATTTTCACTGACCTCTTGAACACATAACGACACGACAGACGGTTTGGTGACAATTGACCCAAAGTTAATACCTAGAAACCGGCTGAAGACTTTCAATGTGGTTTGATCAACTGTTAGGCAAAGGATTTCCCAACCCAGGTAAATGAAAGTGTCGTGTTCAAGAGTGGTTACAAAGTATGACAAACAGATTCAATTTCTCTCTTTTTCCCCCACCATTTCTGGCAAGTAACTCTTTATTTTTTACAAGCTTGAGGAGGATAACATATGCTTGATTATAAGCTCACCATTCGGGTGAGTCCAACTTAGTTTAAATTCAAACCCTAAGAAGGAGTGGTTCGTTCCTGTTTGTAATTGAACAGGTCCTTTACTGTCAAAATTTTAACGAGTCCAGTATAGGAGAAACTCAACGTTTTTCATTTTTAGAGAGTCTGAAAAAACTTAAGAAGACTCCAAGGTTGACTTTTCATAAATTTGTGTCTCCCAAGCCCGAAAAAGTATAAAATAATACTTGGGAGAACCGCTTGATCTTTTACGACCAAGGAGTACTTTTCTTCATTAGTGTCTTTGATCCGAAAAAGTAAAAAAGAGATCAAGGACACGTTGTTTTATAACCAATATCAAATTTGAAACGACAAAAATCCGGCAATCTTTTTATGTTTTTACGGTCGGAAAAGAGCTGTAAATGGACCGTCTTTTAATTCCGTTTTAATGAGCTTAAAAGAAAAACTCGGCAATCTTTTCATGTTTTAGGAGTCAGAAAAGAGCTTAAAGGTGACTCTAGCGTTTTTTTCACCGAAAATGATAGATTTCGCCTGAATAATCCGTTATCTTGCACAAAAACACAAACATTACTCATACATGTTTGAAATGGATAAAAATGTTGCAAGAATACCTTTTCAAAGTGAAACATAAACAAATTTGCAATTTATTTACTCAAAAAACTTATAAAAAGGGCCTTTTACCATTCATTTTTACCGTTTGTGATTTGGGTGAGAAAATAATGCTTTTGCTCAGAAAACTTCCCGTGAAGATTGCGGAAAATCCAACCGTCCGAATCCAACATCATCTTCTCCAGATAATCCACATCATCCTACTCTTCATTTTTAACCGTTTCAATTTTCATTTTAGTCTTTCATTTCATTCTTTGGGAGGGTTTTTAGGCATAAAACCCGCACTCAGGGTCCGCAGGTTTACCACTGCGGACCTGCAGACCCCGACTTTTTCTCCATTGGGAAAAAGCTCGGGGTCCGCACCTTACGTGTAGACAAAGTGCAGTCCCACGCACTGTGTCTAACACTTATGGTGTGGTCCCTGCCGCGAGGGTTTTTAACCCAAAATTTCTCAAAAATAGACCAATGAAAACATTTTCTAGCATTCTAATTCATCTTTATGCTTGATGCAGGTAGTACATCATGCTAGATTGGCACGAACGAGAGCACGAGGACATGGATGTTGCCGCATGGAATCATCAGCCTTCACTTGATGCTTTGAGGGCGTGCGGCTTGTACAAATATTGGGCCATTCCTGGCATGAGGGCTCAGGTGGATTTCTTACAGTGAATGGTTGACAGATGGAGCGTTCAGGACCAGTGCTTCTTTATTGGCAGCCACCATCTCGAAATCGAGCCGACAGATATATATTTCTTGACTGGTTTGCTTAAGAGAGGCGCTGACTTGACTCTGTTCAGGACTAGGGCAGGTGGCCAGTCTATCGATAGCCTCCGGCTAGAGTACCGCAATAGCCAAGCTAGAGACAAAGGAATATATATAAAGACCATATCCTGTCCTGAGCTCATGGTGATTGCGCTCACTATTACTAGACTTTGCGGAGCTGCCGCATTACATATTGCCACTAGATCCCAGATGCATATGGCAGTTGATTGCTTCTGAGGCACCATCTTCAACTGGTGCGATGCTGTGTTGGCCAATGTGAAGGGCCAACTGACCAGGGCCAAGAACAGACGACTTGAGACTTTTGGTTATGGGGCTTTAGTCATGAGTTTTGGCCTGGAGAGGGTTCCTATGTTGATCCCGTAACACCTTACTGTTGGAGCTGGGCTTACTCGAGAGCCCAAACTGATGTGATGGGTCACAGTTATGGCCCATCATCCTGATGAGGGGACCAAGGTCGTTCGATTCAAACCTGAGTATTTCCAATGGTTGGAGAACCAGGTTTTTTCTATCCAGGACTTCCCTTATGCTGGGATTGATTTTCGTGGAGACCAAACATGGCTCTTCCTCCAGGAGAGCAGTGGGACGACTCAGGTAAAATCATTTTTCAACATTTTCCTAATTTTAATTTTTTTATTTTTATATCGTCCCAAAAATGATAGTAAAAATTTCAAAATGCAGATGTGGGCCCACAGCGACCAGCTGCTCTCCGACCTTACGAGAGAAAACAACCAGTTGCACTGGCTCCAGCCCCACAGGACGAATCAGCAGAGACTTTGGTCGAGTTGGAGAGCCATCTAGAGCACCTGACAGGGGACATTCCTGAGACCAGCATAGACCACATCCCTCGTCGACTTCAGCGCTATGTGATTGGAGTCCCTGGACCTTTTAGGAGGTTCCTTTGTAAGGTGGCCCGTGCAGTGGTTTCATATCGAGATCATCACCAGTGATGGGATGATCACCTATTGTAGTCACACATGACATTTTGCTATTTGTACCTATCATTTTTGCCGATCATAAGGTGTTTTTCAACCTATGATCGAGGACGATGTATATTTGAACACACTCCTATATTATATGATATCATTATTATCGGCTTATCTTGTTAAACATGTTATGGAATGTTTTTAAATTTACTTGTATGATTATTGCACATGTCTACTTAACATTTGAGAAGCGATTGCATCTGCTAATGTATTTAAAGATCTTGGAATATGCTGATATTCAATATAGTCAAATTCACGTTCCAAGAGACGCACTCTCAAAAATAATCTTAATAAAACTGGATTTCTAATGGCGTATACTCTATTAAGCTGTAATACAATGAGTTCAGAATCTAACCTCACTCTCAAACTCTGAATCCAAAATGAAATAGATTCAGATAATAACTCAATCACTGCACTATACTCTGCAATGTTGTTTTTTGTTTGACCAAGGCTTACCCCATGCATAGATACCAACTCGTCAGAGGGCGAATAGATAACCCAAGCTGCGGAAGAAATATTCCGTGTACTACAAAAAGCGCCATCAGCGAAACCAATATATGTTTGGAGAGGCGTCGACATCTGCGACATCAAACGTAAAACCAAGATAAGCAGGAATAACGATGGAAAACTCATTCTCTAAGCTAAGCACACTTTAATCTAAAACACACTAGCTAGAAGAAAAAACTAACCTAACTAAAAAATCTCCACACTCGTTTTAAGAATAATACCTCTTCAGGTAAAGACCATTTCTGGGTTTACCTAAAGAGACCCCGTCAAAGTCTACCAATTCATAGGCCCCTTTTGCTAGCTTTCACTTGACAACAAAGGGACCATGCCACATAGGCACAAATTTTCCAGCACCTAATTTATCATTTTCTTGATCGTACAAAAGGACTAGATCTCCTTCTGAAAAATTTCGAGGGGTCACATTTCAATCATACTGAGATTTAATATGTTTGGCATGAGATTCGATCGTTAATGCAGCATCGCGGCGATTCTCATCTAGCTAAGCCAAGTATAACAAACATCTTTCCTCTTCGGAAATAGCTGGAAGTAACTTGATCGCCATTCGCAATGACGGGATTTCGCACTCAATAGGTAACACAGCTTCCAAACCATAAACTAGTTGGAAACGAATGAACCATGTTGATGTTTTAACTGAGGTTCGATACGACCACAACGCTGAAAATAGCATGTTATGCCAATTTGGCCGATGAATTCCAATGATTCGTTGGATCATGATCACTAGAAATTTGTTGATGGCTTCAACCAGGCCATTAACTTGTGGATAATAAGGGGTTGAACTGTCGTGACGCAAGTCAAGCTGGCCTGTAAGTTTAGTCATCATAACGTTTTGAAAATGATGCCCATGATTAGTGATAATCACTTGTGGAACACCAAACCTAGAAATTATATGATTGAATATGAAAATCACAGCTGTTTTGCCGTCTGCCTCAAACATAGGCATCGCCTCGGCCCACTTGGTAAAATAATCTACCGCAAGGATAATGTACGCATGCCCCCCGACCGAGTGAGGGTTACAAGTGATAAAATTGATACCCCATTTGGCAAAAGGACCAACAGCAATGATTGGGTGGAGAGGAGCAGGAGGAGCACGCATATTTCGATCAAAAATTTGGTAGTTGTGGCATTTTCGGACTGCAATAATACAATCTTTAAACATAGACGGCCAGAAATAGCCAGCGTGTAATATCTTTTGGGCAGTGGCATACCCAGAAATATGACCACCACATGCTCCAGAGTAACAGTAATTTAGGACCCTTTCAGCTTCCTCATGAGTCAAAAAACGTCGAAAAATAGAGTTTGCCCCACGACGATAAAGAGTATCTCCAAAAATTTTGAATTATTGGGACTGGAATCGTATTTTTCGATGTTCTGATCATGAAAGTTCAGGCCGAAAGGATTGTGTTTGGAGATAAATGATGATATATCCATACCACGGATCTAAAGTGCTGATTAGAAACAAGGATTCGTCCGCAATGGGCTCCTCCGCCATAGTTTCCGTGTCAACATGCAGGAAGTCACACATTAATTCTGCAAAAACTAAAGATTTCTTTCACTAAGACTTTTCAAATTCCAAGTCGAACTCCTACAAGATGACAATCCATTTGGAGTACTTTCCCTCCAGCAATTGCTTGGTCAAAATATAGGTCATAAGGTTTCAATCGGAAATAACTGTAGTCTTGCGTAGTAAAATGTAATGACAAAAACGTTGGATAGCTTGAACAGCTGCCAATGCCAATTTCTCCACATGTGAGTATTTTAGCTCAGTTGGATTTAACATGCGACTAAGGTAATATATCACATGTTCTGTACCGAATTCATCTTCCTGAACTAACACCATTCCAATGGTGGAATAGGAAGCGGCGAGATACAAGAAGTAGTCCTGGTTGTAGTTGGGAGGATGCAGCAGCGGTGCATGGGTCCACGCATGTTTTAGCGCATCAAAATATTTCCCAGCTATCTCGTCCCAAAAGAATGAAGTATTCTATTTCAACAATTGGGTAAAACCCTTTGTGATCTCGGCGTAGTTAGGGATGAATCGACGTAAAAAGTTTGCTTTCCCTTGCAAACTTTGGAGTTGGCGAAGACTCGAAGGAGGCAATTTGATGATAGCTTCGACCTTCGAAGGATCAACGCGAATTCTGACTTTCAAAACTACAAATCCCAGCAATCGACCTGTTTCTATACAGAAGAAACATTTGTGTGGGTTCAACCGAATTCGATAATGCCTACACCTAATAAAGATTGCTCGTAAATGGATGAGGTGATCAGCTCGATGTAATGAATGAGCAGGCAAGTCATCGAGATAGGGTTGCACAATGTGCTTAATATCATGAAAAGCGTAAGACATGGCCTGTTGAAAAGTTGCGTCAGTGTTCTTAAGCCCAATAGGTAATTTGCAATAAGAAAATTTCCCCCATGGACAAATGAATGCCGTTTTTGGTTGATCAGCAGGCAGAATATTGATTTGATTGTATCCGGAAAAGCCATCCATAAAGGAGAAAATTTCACTGCCAGCACAATCATCAATGATTTGATCGATATAGGGAGTAGGGTAATTGTCTTTTGGACATGCTCGATTAATGTCCCTATAGTCGATACATATTCTTATTTTCCCTTGCTTTTTGTTCATAAGAACAATATTCGATACCTAATTCATTAATGGGATCGGATAAACGAAACCTACTTTCAATAATTTTTCAACTTCTGCTTTAATTGCAGCAGCTTTTCGTGGGTGAATCTGATGCAAACATTTCCGGACAAGTTTAGCATCCGAGTAAGTCTTAATCTCATTAACAACAATTGCAGGGTCAATTCCTGGCATTTCCTCATAGGACCAGGCAAACACGTCGCAAAATTCTTGAAATAGGGCCTTATATGTTTGAATTTCATTTTCCATACAAGAGGCACCTATATGAATGTTTTCAATACTTCCAGGCTTAACCGAAATGTCAAGGGGAATAGTTCGAGAAATATTTCCCAAGTTTAACTCTGAATCAGGATGTTTCATTGGATTCTGAGCTTCCTTGACATAATCAGTTGTAAAAATCGAGGAAAAATCATTTTCAAAATGATCACTCTTGGGTAAAAACGAAGATCTGTGATGAAGATCTTCCCATGGTAACTCATCGACGCATAGGATTTCATGAATTTTCTCATCCGTTTGAACAAGTTCAGAAAACGTTAATAAATCCAAGTTTGATGTCGAAAGTGATTCCTCGTGGACCACATTCATTAAGTCGATTTGGGTTGATTTTGGGTCGGAAAACGACTGCACGATCCAATACACAATTTCATACAAACTCAAAGGCATAAGAGTACCAAATGATTCTATCTCAAATTTAGAAGGTATGATCCAAGGATCATCATTAACAATGGTTCCTAATGAAATCATATTAATGGTTGTAGTAGAAGACGATGCATTGATAGGAGGAAAAGGAAAAGTGCCCAGTAAACCAGAATCTTTAACTAGTCCTACACCAACATCCTTATAACGGATCGTCGCTTTACGAACATGCTGAATGCTTTCAGCAGAGGCTGGGTCAGATGAAAAGTATGACAACTGGTCTATGGTTATGATCTTTCCATTATGAGGGAACTTTATTAGCTGAAAGACCGACGAAACAACAACTTTCATAGCGTAAGACCAACTACGACCCAAGAGAAGGTTGTAATCCAGAGGGGCATCAACCACCTCCACATCTAGATTAACGGTTTTACCTTCAAATCCTATAGGTAGATCCTGTAAAATTCCAAAAGGATGAAACCCACGGCCATCAAAGGCCTTTAGAATTGTTAGGGATTGGTTTAGCGAAGGAGAACCAAGTGATCTCCAACATTGTATCGACATAATACACGTCGAAGCTCCCTCATCAATCACAGTCCTATGAACAGGTCTGTTTTTGACTATCACTTGAATTTGGATAGCCATTTGATGAGGTAAATGCGGCGCACTATTTTCTAGATCGAAGATTATAAGGTTCGGGTCCTGAATGTCAATAGCTCCTATAGCCGACAAAAGTAATTTGCGTTGTGCTGGACATGATTGCAGCACTTCCAAAGCCAACATTGCTGAGGGTGAAATAGTTAAATCCTCAACAATGTTGTAGTTCTGAGCCGCTTTTGCATGTGGATTGAAAGCAGACTTTCGAAGTACACCCTTTGTGGGTGGTTTGATTACTAAGTCTGGGTTAGGTTTCTCGATTTGTAGTGGATTAGAACTGTGAGCTGAGGTTGATGGATTCGAATGAGAAGATTCTGCTTCTTTACCATAAACATGACTTTTACTACCATAATATTGCGTTCGAGTCGCAATCCGTACATGGGACATCATCAATATGGGTTCTTCATTGGCACTGGAGGATGAACCTATCATCTTATTGTCTTGAGCTAGAAAAGGATCCTTCAAGGCAATAGGAGTTTGGGAACCTTTGACAATTTTCACAACCTCTGTGCGATGAGGCCAGTCTCTTGTATAGTGTTCTTCATCGCAGATGAGACACGGATAATGAGGTTTGCGTTTTTCATCAGTTGGTTCCGATTTTTTGGGTTTCTCTTTTGAATTTTTATCTATTTTATTCTACTTCTTCCCTTTCTTCTTACCACCGGTTTTTGATTTAGCTGTAGATGACTCTACAACGTGAATATCGGCGGAAAGTTCTGCAGAAGACTCTCCTGTCGGGGAATCTGGCAAGGTTATGATAGGAGAAGAATTCTTGGAAGACTTCTTCTTACTTTTGGTATTAACCATACCAATCATACCATCAGCGACATGAGACCCTAAAGGAGCAGCAGCAATTTGATTTTGTTTGGGTAGATCGGGGATCTTCTCGTGTAACGTACCTGACTGAGTATAAACTAAGTCAAGGTATTGTGCTTGAGCAATGACTTGCTCTTCAGTAACTACTCCGGCTTTAGCTACATCCTCAGTGATCTTGGGTAGTAAAGGTTTTACAAACCATTCAGCTAAGATCTGATCCGGGATATAAACTTTCACTAAACACCATCGATGTCTCCACTCATGGATATGATCTAAAATGTAAGTGGACGTTGACTGCTTTAACGAAGTTAATAGTTCCGTGCCATTGTCATATCTGACTAGCAACTGAAAATGAGTTAAAAACGAGGTAGCTAAATGACTAAAGTTATAAAAAGTGGCTCGTGGTAACTCAATGTACCACTTGGCCGCAAGACCAATTAGAGTGCACTGGAAAAGACATAAACGAATCAAATCATCTGAAATGGAATTAGACGCACGCAAGAGGTGATAAGTCATCACATGGTTTGACGGGTCCTCTCCTGGCTTACCTTCGAATTTACGAATATCACTGGGCAACTTATGCGACATTGGCGGCCAATACTGAAGATAGTTAATTGGATCGTTCGTAAGGCGCATCAAGTGAGGCAAGTCCAAAGTTACGATAAACGGTAACTGACGATTAGGGTCCCTAAAACTCGGCTTCTACAGACCAGCTCTAGGAGGAGGATATCCAGGATAACTAGGAATGGGAATCGCATTTGGGATATTTTTACCTCTTAGAAAACCAAGATTAACTGGACTATACTGGGGTTGTTGAGGTTGTTGATATGTATACCCAGGGTACGGTTGATACTGATAGGTTGGTTGCTACGCAGCAGGACCGTATTGGTACTGTCCTTGGTACAGAGGTTGATTACATTGAGGTTGAGTAGTGACAACCGTACTTCCTACAGGCATCTAAACCGAAGTCTGGACCGTGGGTCCAGACTGAGGTAAAGATGTCTGAGGAGTAGATATAGGGACAGTAGAAATCAGAGATGTTGATACTCTAGAAGAAGGTGGGGTAGATGGAGTAGATGTTGCAATAGTTGCAGCAGACGTTTGAGGTGGAGTACGAGGCATACTAGGCCTAGACTGAGAAACTACATAAGGTGCAGAAGTTTGAAGAGTAGACTGGACAGGTTGTTGAGATGGACCAGAAACCAAGGTTTGTCCAGGTTGAGATGACGACTACACATTCGGTTGCAAGACCTGCTAGGATTGAGATGGATCCCACACTAAATTCATTCCGGGGTATGGACCCATAACAGGTTGAGGATATTGAGGACCATAACCTGGTTGAGGGTAGGGTTGATAATATGATTGACTAGAAGGTGGTTGGTAACCTTGAGATGGGTACTGACCTTGGGGTTGATAACCTTGAGGCACGTACTGATACTGGGGTTGACCTTGAGGTACATATTGATATTGAGGTTGATTTTGAGGTGCATATTGATACTGAGATTGACCTTGGGGTACATATTGATACTGAGGTTGACCTTGGGGTACATATTGAGTCTGAGGTTGACCTTGAGGAACGTACTCCCCCATAGGTATGTATTGTCCTTGAGGTTGTCCCCCAGGCGCAAACTGAGTACCTTGAGGTTGCCCCCCAGGCATATAATGGGTACCCTGAGGTTTCCCCCCATGCACATACTAGGTACCTTGAGGTTGCCCCCCAGGCGTAACTGGCCACCTTGAGGTTGAGAACCTGACATCATTAGAAAATATCTTCTACACTCAACAGTTTAGTACCACTACTTCCAGTTAACAACTTTTGTTCGATAGGTTGAGGAGATGCTCCCGAAAAAGTACCAGAGATGGACTGATACCTAGCGGGAACAGAAGGACCACCGTACAAATAGGCTTCCAGAGATTGAGAAAACATGGATGACAGGCTAGACATATTGAATAAAGGATAGTAATCTCTAGGTGTTGGGTGATAAAAAATACGAGGTTGTGAAAAACTTAGTCCCGGATTTTCCAAAAGATTAGTCAGTGAACGGTACCAAGCACTGCTCCTAGGTGGACTGTAAAAGATTGATTCACGCTCCCTAAGGTCTAAGATAGGTTGATCTTCTGGAAAAGGAAATCTTTCTTAGATGTCCAAAATAGCAAGCTCTTCAATAGCTATAAGTCCAGAAGGAAGATCTTGGGTAATTACAGTTTCGACCCTAGTCTAACTAGGACCACTAGAAGTTGGAGAAACAAACTTTGATATGGGAGTAGAAGCAATTTTAGATTCGGGTTCAGATACTTCAGGTTCTTCACCTATATCACTAGTAGATGCAATACTACCAGTAGCTTCTGAAATTACTAACGGTTGAGAATCAGAATGTACTATCAAAGAAGATTCGTCTTCTTCAGGTAACCCACTTCTACCATCACTAGGAGTTACAAGGACTTTCAAGCCTTCAAGCTAGCTCGGTATGTCCTCAGGAGGTTGGCCCCGAAGTCTACGGGAATGCCTTGGTAATTCAACCATAGTTAAAGAATTTTAACTACTTCACACGCAAACAAAGTAAAATCTCAATGAAAACCACCTAAAGCCTCTAAAGAACCAAACAAATTGAATCACACACCTAAAGAATCTAGGAGATCAATCACACACAAATAGTAACTTTTCGGACCAAAAACACTAGCTGGTAATGAAAACCAACGTCGCAGAGTTCGATACAAAAATAACGGTTGGAACAGTTACCCCGGCAACCTGCTTAATGAATAGACTGGCACAAGTTTCTCCACTTAACCATCTTGAGTGAAGAGAACCCCCCAGAAAATCCAAGTGAGTCTAGCCGACGTCTGCTCCAGGTACAGTGGGATCTTCCCACCACCGTCACCTTAGGAAGAATCCTAGAGAATATGGTCACTAATG
>APFE031124639.1:0-29609 GCA_000404065.3 Pinus taeda
TTCCTCCATTATTACCTCTACCTCCACCATTATTGCCTCCATTATTTTCTCTTCCTCTACCTCTACCCCCTCCTCCAAATCCATCTACTAATTCCTCCGTCATGATAGTTTCCTCAGAGTCTTCTGGTTCTTCTATCAATGGTGGACGAGAGACAGTTTCTCCCTTTCCCTCTTCTTCAAGTGTTTCTACTTCTTTGACTACAATATGTTCTCCTCTAGAAGTGAAGAAAGGTTCTTCTCCTATATCAAATTTAGTAGATAGTGTGGGAGAATCCTCTAATTCAGCTACTGCTCCTTGAATTCCAGGAATCCTAAGGCTGGGAGTAGATGGGGGTGAATCTTTTCTATGCCTTGAAGTAGTTGGAGTTATGAAAATCGAATTCTTGGCCCTAGCTATAAACCTTCCTCTAGAATCTCTTGCTCTATGCATGTCATTTTTTTTATTTTTTATTTTTCTTTCAAGTCAGGCTAATAATTCTCTTTCTGATCATCTAGATCACACTAGGTGCAAGAGGAGAGCATACTTCAAGAAGTTATCAATTTTTCCTTTTTTTTTTTTTATTATGTAAGAGATTAGCTACCTAGTTACACTTCCCCAGCAACAACGCCAAAATGTTTAGTGAATTTACTGTGTCCTAAATTGCTATATTAATTATCAATCCGGGAGTCGTAAACTGATGAAGTATGGCGCACTATATGTGCAAGACAACCTCTTTCTTACTTTTTGTTGTTTTCGATTTTTATTTTGTTTTGGGGGTTTTTATCTTCGTTTATCTCCTAATGTGAATGGAAATCCTATCCCCGAGTTTTAAGAATACTCTAGAAGGTAAGTATGGATATAGATTTTAAGGCAATTATGTCCTCTATAATGATTTCCAAAACTTAACACTTTAGAGGGTCTTAGAACATACTAGTGATGAAATTAATACTTGAACAAGAATGAAAATGTGCTGCTATTCAAATCAAACAAATAATGAACTACTGATCATGAAACCGTTATCTCTGCTGCTTATCTAAGTATAGAAAGAAAAATGAGTTAAGCTACTACACTCAACAAATCAAACTAATAAAAGTAAAACTAATTCACTTTGTTCATGGTCTGATGGCTCGCCAAGTAGTCTAAGCTATGGCTTTAGGAGATAACGTCAATGATATGAGCAAGTTGATATCTAACTGTAGAAAAGTAAAACTAAAATCAAATCACATCATTCATAGTCCAATAGCTCGCCAGGTAGTCTAAGCTATGGCTTTAGGAGATAACATCAATGATATGAGCAAGTTGATATATAACTGCAGAAAAGTAAAAATAAAATAAAATCATACCATTCATAGCCCGATAGCTCGCCAGGTAGTCTAAGCTATGGCTTTAGGAGACAACATCAATTATATGAGCAAGTTGATGTCTAATTGCAAAAAAGTAAAACTAAAATCAAATCACATCATTCATAGTCCAATAGCTCGCCAGGTAGTCTAAGCTATGGCTTTAGGAGATAACGTCAATGATATGAGCAAGTTGATATCTAATTGTAGAAAAGTAAAACTAAAATCAAATAATTCATAGTCTGATAGCTCACCAAGTAGTCTAAGCTATGGTTTTAGGAGATAACATCAACGATATGAGCAATTTGATATCTAAACTAACTAACAAAGCAAGTGAATAAGACTGAAATCAAAGCATAACTGGAATAAAAAAAAACTAAGAAAAGCAAAGTCAACAGAGAAGCTAATCCCATGTCACTAGTTATTGCAAAAATTGTATGAAAATGCCCAGGCCTACTCTATCCTGAAACACACACACTGATTAGTGTTAGCAACAATATACAAAGCTTGAAAAATCATGTACAGGAATGAAATGTTAATACCATAACAAATGAAATATACACAGGTGGATAACTATGAAATATGTGCAATGGAAATAAGGAAACACTACATAAAAACTTTATAGCAATAAGGAAAACAAAGCCTCAGCATGCAGGGGCCCTCTGCACGGCCTTGGTCAACAGGCTATCAGTATAGAATTATGCTCACACAGTCATATAAAAACAGAGTCTTCTTTATATTTCAAAACAGAGGAAGAATCCTCTCATTACCACAGTGGGACTAGTGTCATGGCACATTAAACTTAACAACAAAATTACATCAACAAAGACTAACTCTATGCATTTGGAAATGCGTTATTTATAACATAAATCATAATTGTTTTCCTATAAAACATATTTAACTGAGGACACGTAAAAGGACAGCGTCCATAAGCTTAACATACTGGTTGCCGAGATTATTCAATCTATCAAAAGTGGTTGTTGGATTCGCATCATGGAGCAGTCTACAACTATCAACATGACCCTAGGGATCTAGGAACGGCCAGAAATCCTTCACGTGTTTGAAAACAGAGTCCTGTTGCCATAGGAATCCTTCGTTTGACCACCATTGACCACGACTTTCATTAATGAATTTGGCTGAACCAATAGGACCTAATCCATGTCCAGGTCATTTCTAACTTGCCCACGTGCCTTATTTTGCTTGATGACACCTGCAACCTAGAGTTTAACAAAAACAACTGCGGAAAGTTGAATCAACTACGGAAAGTGGTTGGATTCCGTAGCTAATGAGAAAAATCTAATTCAAACGAAAAACACAAAAACGTAGTTAGAAAACCACTTGAATGATCTTTTAGAATCAATATGCAATGATTTTTGATAGCTTATGAGGTCTAGGTGAGGGGAAAATGTCTAGGAAAGTGTGTAGGAGATATGTAGTTTCAGGGCTCAACATATGCTACCGTAACAATGTTTGCCTCCATTTTGCTAGCCAACCTTGTAGCCATGCTTGACCTCTTTCCTTTGCATCAACCTTGCTTCCTTCTTTCAACCCATCATAATGTTCCAGAAAGACCATTATGATGAGTGGATTTCCAATTCCAAACACTTCACCACTTCTTCCTTCTTTACTTAGGTTTGTTTTGTAAGCCTCAGAATAATATGCATACTATTATACAACACATCCCTCTCAAATGAGTTTCCTTTGAGTCTTATTTGTTAGAAATTAATTAATGGACTAATGAAAAACATAAAATATTGTAGAAAGAAAACATAAAAACACATAGAACAAGAGAGACATAGATATACTTGCTTCACCCAATTTGGGCTACGTCCATGGAGAAACATCCAATCCTTCCTTTTATATTATCTATAAAAACGAAGAGATAAAACCTACAACATTTCTGTTGTAATTTCCTCTTCACTCTCGCGTAGTCTCCTCTATCTTTCTCGCTTAGAATCATAATAAAAAATCGTAATACAATTCCCTCATATAAACTGAACGTTGCCTTATATGAAAAAAAGAAACCCAAAATTAACATAACTTCTACCATCAGATCATCTGCCTAATGAACGACCTAGATTAACTATGAAATTACAATCTTTTACAAGGAAAAAATTCATCTATTTTTAGCTTCAGAGGCACTGCCCCCTAACACCTATTAGGGGCCCACTAACCCCTAGACCCCTGCCAAGGGGGACAAGTACCCCCACACGGAGGGGTGTACAATCTTCCTCAAGTATACCCCTGACTGAGGCAAGAAATTTGAATCAGGAAGATAATCAGGCTCCACACCCAACATTATTTTCATGCTCATTGAAAAATGAAAATATTAAGCCTCTTTTTCCATATTTTCATGCTCATTGAACCTACATAATTTTTTTTTGTGTTTTTTCTATTATTTCTTAGTAGTTATTCCAAATGAAATTTGGCAAGAGCTCTCTTTTCCATTATCAGTCTCATTAAAACACGAGAAGGACACAAGTTTTCTTTTATCTATTTCTTTCGCTTGCTATAAAACTAATGAAAAGGGAAACATTTTGAGTATTCTTTTATCTCTTTTATCAATTTCATTAAAATTGAATGAAAAAATAACTTAGCAAGCTCATTTTTCTTCTATTTCATGCTCAATAAACTATGAACTAGATCCTCTATTTAAAAAGGGTTTTGGGGGGCGGGTGGGGGAGGGCCATTTTCTGTTGTCTTTTATGATGTATCATGGTAGTTGTATGTCACCATTGAATATGGAATTCTCTTGATTCATACACTTACAATTCATCTTAGTGTGGCTTTAGAACCACATGATTAACTTCAGTTGAGCCATTCTATTATTGAGTCAATCTCTCACCATATTGGTTTCCCTTCTAGTCTAGGGGATTTATTGATTCCTCCTGTGTCACCACTATGTCTATTTGATATTATTCAGTATATGATACCAAGTTCACTATTGCTTCATGTCGTTATATGTTCAAGGGAAGTCCTAAATAGAGTTGGTCATCTACATGTATCATTATAACTTTTGTGGTGACCATCTATGTTTTAGTTGTGCATTATTTCTTTAATGACTATTATCGGAGGCCTTATCTTTGTGTTAGTTTCATGTCAATTGATGGGGATACATCAATGCCCTCCTTTGATATATATCCTCCCATAGATGTCAACACCTTATATGGGATGTAGAAATAGAAACAATTTGGTAACTTGGAGCTTGAAGTGCTCAATGCAAGCTTTGACGAGGTTGATAGTGGGTTTTCATCAATGGCCCACGTTCACTGATTTTGAAGAGTACAAAGCATCAAGTAATCCATTCACACTTTGTAGATTTGGCTAGGTGCCTTGGGAATAATTTTCATTATTAGTGGTCTCTCTTGCATATGTGAATGAGATACCTCGATGGGTGATAATCAAGAAGTCTCCTTGCATGCTCAACATCAACACATTCATTCACATGTAGTAAATTCATACCATGGGGAGGTATCGAAGACCTTGGAGCATGGAGCTACCTCACTCATGACTATTACCTCCCCAAAGTTGTGTTGGATAATACCTTATGTAATTTGAGGGACATTACTAGGGTAACTTACATTAGTGTCCAACCCTACTAATAATTATTGTGACTCACATTTGTATTGTATCATCACTAGTCGTTGATGACATGAGTCCATAGTATTTTCTGTGGGTGGTCATACTCTATTATCTCAATATCAAGTATGGGTATGCCTATCTTGGAGATGTACATGTATTTGGATATGATTTTCATAGCCTCTATGATTCTTCAATTTTTGGTACCTCTCTCCACCTCACTCATTGGTTTTTTTTGTTATAATGTATTCCGTCCATCAATTTCTATTATGGCTTCATGCATTAGGTGGCCTCTATTATAGCTCAAAGATCCACCCCATTGGTTCCATTAGAATTTAACACCGTTGCCAAGTCAGAAAGACAAAAGTGGTTTGTTGAATGCCCCAAAAATCATGAATTGGAGGCTTCAATGCTCCCTTGTATTTTTGGCCAAGTAACACAAGGCCTAGCAACACATTGTGTGAACTTGTCTCAAGCAACAAAAGGCTAGAAATTATCTAGTAACACTGTATTGGATCAACAAAGCACAAATTTAGGTGGATAGTATTGGATCGAATCAAAATTGATCACTCAGAGAGGATAAGGATCCAAGGACCATACATGGTCCATAAAGTTTTTACATTCTATGTGATCACAACTTTAGAAAACCTATAAAATAAAGGTATCCATAGATAAAAAAATAAGGAAAAGTATAGATATTGCAAAGTACCACTAGAGGATTTACTTATAGTTTCTTTCTGTGATAAGCTAGCATGTTATGCAACCAACTCATAGAAAATATAGATCAATGACTTAAAGATTATCCTCTTTGAGGGGGAAACCTCCTTTACATTACATAAATGAAAAATTCTTGGATGATATAAATGATAAGACCTCCTTGGTATATAAAGGATTCTAAGGGGTCACAATATAATCAGATCCTACATAAAAATAATAATGTAAGGGAAAAACAATAACAATAGTGGAATTCTGTGGGGCACAACAATAATAATATGGGGGATATATGGGAAAAACAATAATAATAGGAGGCTACACTAACAATAACCATAAGGGGGATACACTAGTATTATAGGGACCTAATATTCCCCTCTCCTTCAAAAAAGTGTTTTCCTCAACACTTCAGTAGTTCCATGTGCTTCTGTCTAAAATTCTCTTCCTCGCAAGTGGAATCTTCAGTGGGTAAGTTCTTCCACTTAATGAGATACTCTAAAATTAATCAATTCCATAGTTGTTGGGTTCTTGTTTCTGTGACTTCTTTGGGCTCAAATATGTTTTTTCCTTCATCATCAATTTATGACAATTTTGAACTCGGATCTTGTCACTGATAACCTTCTTTAAGCATGAAACTTTTAAAACATGGTGTACTCATGAAGATGTAGGAAACTCCAATTTGTATGCCAAAGTGCCAATATTTTGTAACGATTTGTAAGGACCACCGTACTTGGGTGATAATTTATTATCCTTCTCAGTTTTCTTGAGGGGTATTTGTTTGTATGGTTGTATTCGTAAAAATACCTAGTTGCCTTCACCAAAACTTCTTTTACTACAATGTTGGTATACTAGTTGACTCATTCGATTCTACGATAGTGTGATGTTATCCTTAAGAGTTAAAGAACTTATTTCTGATGCTCAATCTGATATTCCACTACTTAAACCTTAGAATTTTCTCTTAATGATGATGTGATGGATGGTGGATGATATCCATAAGGTGTCATAAATGGGGTCATTTTTTCTACAATATATAAGGAAGTGTTATACCACCATTCATCTAGAGGTAACCACTTGACCCATTGTGTTTGTTTATCATATACAAAACAACAAAGATGTCCTTCCAAGCATGTGTTCACTACATTAGTTTTCCTTTCAAATTGAGGATGATAAGATGATCTATTAACTAATTGATTATAAAGAAAAGAAAATAATTCCCAAAACATTTCCAATGAAAATGGGATCTCTGTCACTTACAATAATATTTGGGTTTTCATGTACCTTTTGAATTGTTTCCATAAATGCAGTAGAAATTGTACTAGCTTTAAAAGGTTAAGGTAATGCACAAAAGTATGCATACTTGGTAAGTCTATCAACTATCACCATGATGACACTCTTTTCTTCAGACTTGGTTAAACATATGAAAAAATCCATTAAGACCTCCTCCCAATGCTGACATGAAATGGATAAAGGTTGTAATAGACTCGGGTCTTAATTTTCTCAACTTTGTTTTTTTGGTAAACCAAACATTCTGCCACAAAATTTTCAATATTAGATTTAAGGCCATCCTAAAAAAATTCCTTCTTGACCCCGTGGAAATTTTTTCAAAATATTGGGTGCGCTCCTAAGGATGAGGTGTGCAATTCCAAAATAATATTTTGTTTGAGTTGGGAATTCTTACAAATACATAAGTGATGTTTGTACCATAACTAATCATTTTTTGATATAAATGTATTAGATGTATTGGGATCTTGTTGTAACTTTTGAATGAGTGTACACACCTCTTCATCATTCTTTCATCCATCTCTTTCTTTAGTGAACCAATTAGGTTGGATAATAGAAATGGCACAAAGCAATTCTTCCACATCCTCATCATTTCTTGAGAGTGCATCTGTAACAACATTTTTCTTCCATTTTTTGTAGATGATTTAAAACTCATAACCTAATATCTGTGTGACCCATTTTTGTTGCTCTTCTGAAGATAATATTTGTTCCAAAATGTATTTAAGGCTATCACGATCTATTTTTACCTTGAAGTGTATTCCCATTAGGTAAGGTTTCCATTGCTTTAGTGCATTTAGAATTGCCAACATTTCCTTCTCATAAATAGGTTTGTGTAAATACTTTCCCTTGATTGGATAACTTCCAAAAGAAACATGTCTTCCTTCTTACTTTAAAACAAAACCAATCCCATTTCCCTAAGCATCACATTCTACAATAAAGTTTCTTATGAAGTCTGGCATAGCTAAGACTAGTGGTTGGTACATTGCCTCTTTAAGATGTTAAAAAGACTTAGTTTCTTCTAGAATACAAGAAAATGCATCTTTCTTAAGTAATGTTATTAAAGGTTATGCTATTCTCGCATAATTCTTAACAAACTTGAGATAATACCCTGTCACCCCAAGAAACCCTCAAATATGCTTTAGTGTCGTGGGGATTTTCCATTCCTTAATGGCTTAATTTTGACAGGGTCTAGCTTAACACCCTCATGAGACACAATATGACCCAAACATTCCACCTCATGTACTCCAAAGAAAAATTTGGAGGTTTTTTCATATAACTGTTTCTCCTCCAATAGTTTGAGCACCCTGTCAACATGCTAAACACGATACTTCAGAGCCTTGCTGTAGATTAGTATATCATAAAAAAAACTAATGCAAATTTTCTAAAAAAGGGTTTAAAATGGAATTCATCAAACCTTGAATTATAGAAGGTGCGTTAGTAAGGCAAAAAAGCATGACCAAAAGTTCATAATGGCCTTCATGAGTTATCTATGTTGTTTTCGGAATGTCTTTAGTCTTAATGCTAATTTGATGATATCCCGAACGAAAATCCAACTTGGTGAAGTAAATTGTTCCACGTAATCCATCCAATAATTCATCAATGACAGGAAAGGGAAATTTATCTTTAATAGTGAGATTTTTTAGATCTTTATAATCTGGCCACATACGCCATGATCCATCCTTTGTGTGCACCAATACTACAAGAGTAGAGAAATACATTTTACTAAGTTGAATTATACCGACATCTAGAATTTCTACAACCATATGTTCAATTTCACTCTTTTGGGCATAAGGATATCTATAAGGCCTAATGTTTGGAGGAACACTTCCTGGAATCAAATAAATAGCATGACCATGATGATGAATAAGTGGGAGGTCTTTGGGATTCTCAACTACCTTGGAATGATTGTCCAAGACTTTTTGGAGATATGGAGAAACATATTATCTCACTATTTGAACCTCTAGTGAGCATAATTATGAAATTATGCCTCCTTCTTTCTTCGAAATATTTTTCATGTTATTAGCGTTGATTATTTTCCTTGGTTTCTTTGCGATACCCCTTAATTCAAATTCCTTTCCTTCCCAAGAAGATTTGTTGAATACTTCTTGAAAATTAAAAGTTATCGTCCCCAAAGATTGTAACCATTGGACTCCTAGTACAACATTAGTGCCGCCCATTGCAATGAAAAGCATTGAAATATTCAATGTATATTACCCCATGGTTAGCTTGATATTATGGCACTTTCCAGAGTGATTTATAGTTCCTCCTTTTGCAACCATCACATGACAGTGTCGCATTGGATATAGAAAGTAATTCAATTCCTTAGCTAACTTATAATGAATAAAATTATGTGTACTACCTGAATAAATCACCACTATTACCTTTTTCTTATTAATATATCCTTGTATCTTAAGATGTTAAGGAGTGGTAATTCCCACCAAGGCATTACAAGATATGGTCGGATTTATTTCTTCTTTCTTTGGGGTTGGTTCTTGATGTGTATCTTCTTTTTGGCACACTTATGATGTTCATTATATTTTCTATCACAACCATAACAAAACCATTTTCTTTTTTTCCCTCCAATTTTTGTGGCATCAATCTTGTAGGTTTTGCAAGTATAGGATCAGAAACACTTCCATCTTTATAGTTATGAGTGGTAGACTTCCTTGTTGCCATAATTTTTCTTTCAACTTTTATAGCCACCCTAAATGCATTCTCTAATGAATCAGGTTCCCAAAGGGAAACCTCATGTGGGATGTTATCCTTTAAAGTCCCTATGAAGAAATAAATCCTATGCTCCTCTGAATATCAGTTACCTTGATATTCAATTTTTGGAAGTCCTCGATGTGCTCCGCTATTGAACCCTTTTGTTTGAGATTTATCAATTGGCTAAAAAAGGTGTTTCTCTTTGTATCCTCTTAATGTGCTATCATTTGCTCGATAAAAATTGACCAAGTGACAAGTAGTTTATGAGGAAAAGGTCATTGATGACAAACAACCTATTTTGGTTCTAAATATAGAGTTGTAATGTGTACCTTTTGTATGTTTCGTACATCTGGAGATAAAAATATTCCTCAGTTTGAAGTATCCATGTTACTGGATCCTTGCCATCAAACTTCCTCATATCGATCTTTGGAATTTGGTGGGTCTTAAACCCAAAATTGGAATATTGAAAATCATAATTCATATTCCTTTTATCCTCATCCTGATTTTCATGGATTACCTTGTCACCATTGGGAAGCTTTTCTTGTAGTGATTTTGTCAACCCTTCCTTCAACCCTTCCATCTTGACGTTCATCATTGCTTCCATGTATTTTAAACCATACTTAAATCCATATATGTCCCTTTTTATTCTTACTTCTAATCCAACCATATTAACATTCATCATCAATTCCAATCAGGTTTTGGTTACTCTTTGCGATAGAGAAATTTGTTACACTTGGTCTAGTAATTTTGATACATCATGTTGCATTTCTTTCTCTTCTTCATGCGTCATAGAAGAGATTTCTGGATTCTTACTAGGCGTGTCCATTTTATTTGTTTCAAGTAATTTTAGAATCAAACAATGATATCTATGCTTCACTATGCCCTTTGAATCACTTCAAACTATTTTTTCAAACAAAAGTTATGCAAAATTAAAAAACATACACATCTTTTTCTTTATTTGTAGGAGCTTGATATTGAAACTCTTGTATATCTATAATTTCGGATCGACAAGGTCTGAACATTCATCCTACAGTATCCCTCCAAGTATTATTTCCAACCCCACAAGTCAGACTGATATTGGATTCTTCAAGAAATAGTTATTCCCAATCTCCCATGATGGCTTGATTATAGGCTGGTTCAATAGAGCTAACTTGTATGGAGTTCCATGTGTCAATGTTTTGACCTTCAACCCTCAAAATGATACACAAAAAACTATAGTTCGTGCACTTTCAATCAATTGCTACAAAATTAAAATACAATGTTTGAAGGAAAAATTATGACCATTTTCCCTAGGTCACTTGTTTGAGATGGAATTCTGGATCTTTTAAAAACCCTAACTTCCTAAGATCATATCTCCTAAAATATAGGAAACTAAGAGCTATAATTAGTACACAATGTTCACCAGTATTTTGGATCTATGTGGTTGTAATTTTATCTTATCAAGCCTCTTATAAAAATATCTATAGAGAAATTTCCAGGATGACCTACTTGAAGAAGCAAAACCCTAGAATCTAAAGCTCTTATACTAAATGTTATGCCACCAACCCACAAAAAAGATGGATCAACCACTTAAAACTATCCTCTTCAAGGGGGAAACTTCATTTACATTACATAAATAAAAAATTCTTGGATGATATAAATTATAAGACCTCCTTGGTGTATAGAGGAGTCTAAATATAATCAGATCCTACATAACAATAATAATGTAAAGGAACAACAATAACAATAATGGACTTCTATGGAGCACAAGAATAACAATATGGGGGCAACATAGGAAAAAAAATAACAATATAGGAATACACTAACAATAACAATAAGGGGGCTTCACTAATATTATAGGGACCTAACATAGCATAATATGTTTAACATACAATGAGTGTTGGCAAGGAGGAGACTACATGAAAATTTTGCAAGAGAGCACAACAATGTATCACTAGTTTTGTATAATACAAGATTCATACCCTTTTCCCCTTTCTTTCATGTATTTTATTGATGTTAGCATGATTGATTATGGATGCATTTGCAATATGTACTAATTGTATTATAGGGAATAGATTTTTGGTGAATCTTCTATTGTGTGCAAGTATTCCAGAGCTGGGATCTATAGGAGACCATCCTCAAGTTGGATACATTAACCAAATTATTTTTCTTGTGATAGAAAGGTATGACCCTTAACTTTCCTTGTTATTTGTAGTTTAGATGTGCATGATTGGGATTGGATTGAGTAGTGTTGTGCATGATTAGTACACCATCCATTTGGGAAGGTCTTGGGAATGGTTGATGGATTTATTTATCCTTAAAAAACTCACCTTTAGGAACACATAACTTATCTAGACTATAGGTAACTCTTCCTAGAGATGGTATTCAACTTTACTATCATCATTGTGTGCATGACTCTATTTTTGAAATTGCTAAAAAAATTCCTTGCAATCCTCATCCTCTAAATATGCCTCTCTATATGCATCATGGGTGAATTTATCCATGTGCAAAAGAGTTCCCAAAGTTGTGACTTTGATATGGTTGGCCTTGAAAGCATGTCAGCCAAGTTGTTTATTCTAGCCTTCTTGTATTTGATCTATAAACAAAACTACTATAAAAACCTCATTCTCTCGTAATTTTTGGTTTCTTGTAGCTTACTTTGGGCCCGTATATACTATCACAACTAATGATATATGTGGATTACTATCTCCTTCCTCATATAACAACGTTTCCACTTCTTTACATCTTGCACCCAGGAATAGAACTCATTGTATTAGGTAGGTGAGTTAATATACTCCCCATGAAATAATTCATAATGGTGGATTATAAACCTTCTGATTCCCTATAGTAAGAATTCTCCCATAACATATCCACTCACATCTATCTCTAGTTCGAAGGGTTGTTCCATGTTTAGAAATTCCAGAACTAGTGCATGAATGATATTCTTCTTTGACTCCTAAAAGACCTTTTTCTGATCCTTTCCCCATTGGAAACTCTTTCAAAATTTTTTTATGGCATGGAGTGGTGTTGCTACTACTAAAAATGATATTATGAGTTTCTTAGGTATTGTGCTACCAAAAAAAAACTCTTGACCTGAAAATCATTAATAGGAACATGAAATTTCATGAGGGCCCCCATCTTGGAAGGATCTATCTTTAGATCTCCTCCACCTATCGCATACTATAAATACACCAAATATTGTTGTGTAAACTCACACTTTTTGAGATTTTCTATTAGTTGGTGCTTCTTTAATGTATCCAACACCTATGTGAAATGTGATATTTACTCCTCGCATGTAGCACTATATACCAATATATCATCCAAATTTACAATAAGAAATGACTATCTAAAAATGTGTAATATATCATTCATTCACATCATAAATGTAGTTGGTGTATTACATAGGAAAAATGGCATGAATAATTGTTCATACATCCTTGCCTAGTTTTGGAGGTGGTTTTCTAGGTATCTTCTTCTCTGACTCGAACCTGGTGATATTCATACTTTAAGTCCAACTTGGTGAAGCATTTTTCTTTCTACAACTAATCTAGTAGATCATATATTCTAGGAAATGTGTACTTTTTCTTCAACCTAATTTTTCAATGCCATGTAATCTATACTCAATCACCATGTCCCATCCTTATTTAGAAAAATAAATATGGGTGACCCACATGGTGATACATGTGGTTGAATGGAACCATGTGGTTGAATGGAACCTTATTATACTAGCTGTTGCAGCTATTTCATGACCTCACTTTCTTCTATAACAGGTTGTCTATACATCCCTATGTTGGAAAATGGAGAGTCTACAAATAGCTAGATCTCGTGCTCCACTTCCATATTGGGTTTTAGCCCTTTAGGATCCTAGAATAGATTCATGTATTCCTGTAAAAAATATTCAAGTTTGTATTTATGTTTCTTAGTAAACCTCTCATGGGATGCCTTTTCTCTTATTGATTCTTCTACATAATGGTTTTCTCTTTAAAATATTAAAACATACTTCTTGTTAGAACTAATCAGTTTCTTGACTTGGACGGAACTTACTAGTGATTTTTTTAACTTTCCATTATCATGTTTCCTGTGAACAATTTTCCACCATTGATGGGGTAGTACTGGTTGTATCTCTACATGAATATTGCATCTCGCATATACGTATAGTTCCAAACACCACTCCACGTACATAAAGGGAAACTACATGTACTTCTAGTTCATAAATAGAATCATCGCTGATAGTAAATTCAATTTCAAACTATTTATTTACCTATATTTTTAATCCTTATTTACCTATCCTAGTGGATATGGTCTTGGATAATCATGAATTTCCAATGCCAATTTGTTAACTTGGTATCCTGCAATGAGATTTTCCCACAATATTGAGCTAACAAGAGCATCAATATTAGTCTTTTTAACATGTATCTTTATATGGAGGAGCCTAGCCTTTTTGTTCTCCTCCTGTTGTTGGAGGCTACTTAGATTCACCTCCACCTACATTGATGTACATACGATATTTTTATCCACATTTGAATTGATTTCAACTAGGTTTCTCAAATTAGATGCCATGAGATTATTCTTATTATATTTATTTTGTTCTTCATGTTAAAATTCAGATGCAACTTCAAACACTTCTTCTTTACATTTTTGTCAATGTTCCAATGGTTGCAATAGTTGTTGCGATGTTTACACTAACATGCTATGGATATTGTATTTTTGTATTTTCTCCATTTCAATTTCTTCTTCCCTTACTTATAAACATATTTTTATTCCTTGTGCTTTGACCCACTTGATTTCCCTTTCTTCTAGTGTATGTTCTCCTAGTATTATTCTTATACACAAGCCATGCCCATAGATCCGGGTTTGAAGAAATCACTCACTTATGTGGATGAGGGTGTAGACCCCCAAATACTTTAGGAGTATGTTTGGTTTCTATGGGGATATACCCAACACTATGGCCATATTTTTCAACTCTTTGATATACTCTTGTACACTTTGTTCTTGCTTCTTCCCGAAGTAATGCCATTGGATCCACCAGTGCTTCACCTAGATAATATGGTAAAATTGCGACCTTATGAGAGTTCTAAAAACCTCCCACATAGTCACTGTGGATATCCATCCAACCTCATGGTTTCAATATGGCTTGATCCAGGAGGATGTTGGTGGCCACCCACCTATCCCACTTGGATTCCCACGACTATCTCTTTTAGTTTTTCAGTTTCCGTAATTATAGCACAATTTACTATTTTTAGCAGTTTTTCAGGTCCTGAACTTCTGAAGCCATTTTGAGGCCCTAAACGACGCATTTTGGGAAAACTGGGAGCAACATTGATAATATACTGATGTCGCTCTTCCCAAAGTTATAGTCCTTGAACAGATCGTTCTAACAAGCTATTGTGCGCATCAAACGAGGATCATATGCCAAAGTTACGACCCCGGGAAGTTGATGTACCAATTTACACAAATGGGGCCCATAGTTTGGCGTTTCATCTTCTACGGTTAGGTTTTTGGATGTTGAGGGTTTTCCATTGTTTCTCAATAATAAATAGGCCTTTGAGCCTCATTGTAACACAGTTCAGAGGCATGTAGCCATCACATCTCTTCTTAGAGATAAAGCTACCATCACCCTAGCTAGTTTATTTCCATTTTTGTTTGTAAGAATATTTAAGTATTTTACATTAATGAGATGAATTAATATTTCCACTGCATATCTGTATTTATGGTTATTTCTATAATTTATTGCATTCTTGTTTAAATTTGGATCAATGGTATTAGAGCAGTTTGCATTTTCTCTGTTTTTCTTTGCATGTCCCCAATGAGGTTGGGATATAAGGAGTTAGGGCTTGAACTAGTCGAACCTTTGCAAGACCTACCTCGCAAATCCCGACGGCCTCCCATGGTAGATGAAAAGAAAGACGAGGGGGTAGGATATCCTATCAAAGTCTTGCTTGAAGAAGCCCTTCAGTGATAAAGGAACATGATGATGGACAACTTTGCCCAGATCCTTCAGCGGCTACCTAAAGGTGACGCATCGGCTTCCAACAGCTACTCTAGAAACACTACGTTGTTTAAGGTACAAGTTAATTTCTAAATCCCCATATTCGAAGGTAAAATAGACACAGATGTCATAGATAAATGGTTAAATTTTCTAGATGGGTATTTTTCTGTTCATGATTTTTCTAGTCGGGAAAATATTATTTTCACTCTTCTCAAAGCAGCCCCCCACATCAAGGACTGGTGGGAAACCTACTGCAAGCAAAAGGATGAAGGTATGGGCTCACTGTTCTCAGCCACACCCACTTAGGATTCACTCCTGGATGTCATCAAGGAGGAGTATTACCCTGTCAAAAGCTATGAGGACAAATACATAAAGTGGACCACGCTGCGGCAGGGAAGGGACCAAGATGTGCCATAGTTCACAAACATTTTTCATACCCTTTGCACACAGTTGGGTATCAAGGATTCTGAGCTACATTTGGTACTCAAATACTGTGGCTACCTACACAGATAAATCCAGGAAGAGATGGAGAATCTTAAACATCTCCTCACTTGGTGTGACGTACTGATACGTTGTCAAAATCAAGCAAAAGTTTAAACAGAAGAAGCGAGACTTTGGATCTATGAATTTCAAGACTAAAGGAAAAAGCTAAGGCGAGGTGAACCAAGACAACCCGTCGAAGCGGCAAGAAAAGAAAAACACCATGAAGTTAAAGAAGGACATAGGAAAGTGGTGTGAGTTCCATAATAGCCCCACTCACAACACAAGTGAGTGTCGGACCAAGCAGTGAGTGGTGTCCGAGTTGAAGGCTTCAGAATCAAATTCATGTTTCGACCTTGAGTCAGAACCTGTAAAGGGGAATTTCAAAGGGAAATAGATCATTGATGTGTTTCCAAGCATCATTGTTGCCACCACCAAGATTCAGAAGAATGAGCCCAAAGATCTAGAGGAGGGGGAGTGTCTTTTCCACTCACAAATGTCAGTGAAGGGTTCGCCGCTACAATTAATTGTTGACAGTGGAAGCCAAAAGAACCTCATTTTAGCAGAGGTCATGAAGCGGTTGGGCCTATTGACTACACCACACCTGCATCCATACAGTATCAGGTGGCTTCACCAAGGAAGAGATCTCTGAGTTCGCCAATAGTGCCGCCTTCCCTACAACATCAAGCTGTTCACAGACGAGGTATTGTGTGATGTTGCACCTCTCGATGTTTGTGATGTATTATTAGGTCAGCCATACTTGTGGAGGCAACATGCTGTGTATGAGTCAAGGCCTTACATTTTTATTATTACTTTAGCTAATTCACTATACAAGATACCAGAGGTAGCCCCACCTACTGCTACCTCTTTAATCACTACTAAGAAATGTAGCAAGCTCATCTCCCATACTAGGAAATTGATTTTCTGTATGGTTCACTCCCAAAGTAAGGGGAAGATCATCACCACATCCATGACCCCCGCAAAGGGTTCCTCCATGCAGCAGTAGCAACAGAGGGATACGATCATCTTCTCCTCTCCCTCAGGGGTACTGTTGCACTGTCAAGCCAAGCATTTGTCCGAAGTGACTTTCAGAGAAACTCTACCCAAAGGGTTGATCTATCACCACTCCATTCTGGAAAATGCCAAGTACAAGGAGTGACATGATCAGCATCATGTACCACACAAGTTTCAAGTGGGTGACAAAGTCTGGTTACATTTGCAGAAAGAACGCCTTACAAGAGCCCATCAGAAGCTTAGACCACTCCGACATGGTCCTTACAACATTACCAAGGCTATGGGAAACAATGATTTGGAGCACAACATTCCTCCATTCCTTCTCTTACACCGAGTGTTCAATGTGGACTACCTTTGGCAATACTTTCCACCATTACTAGACACATCAGAGATTGCAGCACAACTTACCAGGGACCAAGTTCAGCAAAAGTTTCCTCATCTCATGGAGGAACTCAATACAATGGGGACCATTGCTTCCTAAGGGGGGAGGAATGATCCAAGTGGATGTTGGTAGCCAGCCATCCATCCTACTTGGACCCCCACAACTATCTCTTTCAGTTTTTTAGTTTCCGTAATTGTAGTACAATTTACTATTTTTAGCAGTTTTTCGGGTCCTAAACTTCCGACGCTGTTTTGAGGCCCTAAACGACGTTTTTTGGGAAAAATAGGAGAAAAATCCCTCTATGATCGATGTTTCTCTCCCCAAAGTTATAGTCATCGAATAGATATTTATAATGAGCTATTGTGCGTGTCAAACAGAGATCGTATACCAAAGTTACAACCCCGGGAAGTTGATGTACCAATTTACCGAAATGGGGCCCATAGTTTGGCGTTTCATCTTCTAGGGTTAGTTTTTTGGATGTTGAGGGTTTTCCATTGTTTCTAAATAATAAATAGGCCTTTGAGCCTCATTGTAACATAGTTTAGAGGCATGTAGCCACCACATCTCTTCTCAGAGATAAAGCTACCATCGCCCTAGATGGTTTATTTATATTTCTGTTTGTAAGCATATTTCAGTATTTTACATTAATGGAATGAAGTATTATTTCCACTGCATATATGTAATTATGGTTATTTTTGTAATTTATTGTGTTCCTATTTAAATCTATATCATGGCTTTCCCACCAAGTCAGGGCATGGTCCTCTAATTTCATCTACATAAATGAAATATTATGTTCTTCATCTATATGATGAAAACTAAAATAAACTTCTAATTTATGAAATCAATCATTTAGCTTCAACACATCAACCTTAGCTTGATACATGTCGATGTTGAACTTTGCTTCCATTTTGAACAGGGACTATGAATGGTTCATGGCTCTCGAAATGGATTGATATTTTTTAGTTTCTTACTTTGAATCCTTGTCTATTTCTTCCCAACCTGTTGATATTCCCTCTGTATTAGAACCCTCACCTTATTCGAATAGCCCAATTTTTCTGGCCAGGGACACCATGAGGAGACTCATATTGAAATTTATATTCGCAACCTATGCTTCCAATCGCAAGAACCTCTCCTCTGTGGGATTAGGAGGGTTATCCATAGATTCATCACTCATGACTAGTATTTTGTGACTTGCACCTTAAATGATATATATCTCTTAAAAATTCCCAAGATATACAGAAGGAAACCTGCTCTAATGCCAATATGATTCATAAATTATCGTGGATATTCAAATAAATAGTTCATCACAACATATTGACACAAATATCTTAGAAAACAAGAAATATACGCTATGAGTGTTTATTTCTCCTAATATTTTTGAATCTATTAATTACTCTTACCTGCATATGAATGAAAGTTATAATTATGCAAAAATTAGAGAACAACGAAATAAAAACTTAGAAACTACAATTAACACAATATATATCTTGGGAAAGCCTTTGAGGAGAAAACCTAGTTGTAAGGTGAGGTTGCTCTGCTCTTTTTCTCATAATAGAAAATGGATGCAAGTACAAAGAAGTAAGGAATGTGGCCCATGGGATACTACACACCCAAATATTCTATGTGTGTTCTCTTCCTATCCCTCTCAACTAATCTACTAATTTATGGGACAAAATTCACTCAAATGGAATGAAACCCCTTTTCCTCCTAGTGGCCCAATTATGACATAACTTGATAGCCTATTAGTGGTTAGATTTGACGCTTTCAACTCTTAACTAGAGTCATAGTATTGACTCTTGTAAAGTATTATTCATTATGATCATTTGGTTAGCCTATTTTCCATGAATAATTGAGGATGATGTGTCATCTTTTCAATCTATTATGGTCAAAATAGGAAGGTCAACTTCTGCGTGACATAACATTTGCATACAAACTCTAATTGGCATTATTATTGCACCATTTGGAAGGTATCTATAGGTATAATAACACAATATAGTGTGTTTCTCAACCAACAATTCCCTCCCCCTCCCCCCTAAAAAAAAATAATTTTATGCCTCAAACTCCTCCCTGAAGGTTTCAGACCCCAAATTTCCAAACGAGGACCTATTGATAAAAACAGTCCACAAACTTTTCCCCCAAAAAACACCATTTGATGCCTCAAGCTACTCCCATAAGGTTTTAGGCCCCAATTTTCCAAAGGAGGTCACATGGGTATAAATATTCCTATGAGTTGATTCCTCTAATTTTTCCACTTTGAAAGCATCAAGATAAATAACATAAAAATTATAATGATCCAATTTGGATCATATAAGGTCAAGGTGTGGAGAGTTGAATCTCGGGCTAGTTTCACTTGAGAACAAACACTCTCTTCATCCCATGAAAGCTCACATGGTAGAAGAAAAAATAAATGATAGGGTAAGAGACCCTATCAAGTTGTTTTTCAAGTGAGCACTCACATGAGAGGGAAATGATATGTTGGAAAATTTTGTTTAGATACTTCGACGACAAGAAATAATAGCCAAGGCACCTTCAACAAGCGACAATTTTGGAGGTGCAACAACCTTCAAGGTACAAGTTAACTTTGATATTCCCTTATTTGAATTTCAAGTAGATTTAGATACTTTGGAAAAGTAGATAAATCTATTGTAAGTCAATTAATTTTTCCAAAAAAAAATGATGATGATGAGATCACCTTTGCACTCATAAAATCCTTTCCCCATGTCACATATTTATGGGAATGTTACTCGGATAAACATAATGAAGATAATTTTGGGATATTTAGTTGAAGCCCTACTTGGGTTGATTTTTTTGATTCCATCAATGAGTAATTGTACTTTGTAGGAAACTATGATGATGAGTACATGATATGGACAATGCTACAATAAGGGAGAGACCACACTTTCCTAGAGTACACCAATAGTTTCTTTACTTTTCACTCAAAGATGGATATCAAAGACTTTGAGGAGCACTTGGTTTTCATGTATCGCAGTCACCTACATAGATACATCCAAATGGAAGTTGATTTCATGGATCTCTCCTCACTAGGAGTTGCTTATTGATATGCTGGCAAACCAGATAGGAAATCGAAGAAAAAGAATAAGTGGGTTTTTGGGTCTACAAATCCATTGCAATAAAATCCTAGAGAAGGAGGCCCTTATTGACATAAAAAGGGACAGAGTTACGAGAGCCAACCTAAACTATCCAACCCAAGTTGCAAGAGAACATGTGTAATGGGAAGTCTTATGACATCAAACCCTTTAAATATGAGGTATTATGTGATGTTTCCCTACTCGAATTTTGTGATGTTATTTTAGGACAAACTTATATGTGGAAACATTATGTTCTTTATGAGTCTCAACCTCGTAGTGTCATTGTTTTTATAGGGGACCATCTCTGTAGGAGACTATAGGTATTTCCAACTATGGGAAATTCATTAATCTCAACAAAACTATAACGAACCATGTTCATATACTCAGAAGTTAAATACTCCAAAATACTTGGAATATGTATATATCCATTAAGGATACAAGAATATATATTAAAATGTATGAATGAGAATATTTTGTACAAATGAGAATGAGGGTATGCTTATATACCCTAGGTAGGTGTCCGTTTATAAATGGTCAAGTCCTTAGGCACATACCTCTTCATTGACTTATTACTAATTAATCATTATTTATGATGTGTTATTATTATTTATATTTGCATTATTTTTATCTATATTTTATTCATAACATTTCCTTCCTCCTAAAAAAGCTTTGTCCTCAAAACTTGTTGATGAAAAGGCTTGATCTCTTTTTTTGTTTCAATTGTCTTGTCTCAGAATTATCATATTTGTTGATACAAGTTGATATGATCCTTGTAGTGATATATAAAATTTCCGCACATAGCAAGGATCTAACCATCCTAAATTAATCATCTATGAAATATTTCGAGTACTGGAAACTTGTAATGAATTGTTATCACTGGACTAAGTTGTGCGCACTTCAATATCCTTATGAACATAAATTTGCTGTTTATGTTTTGAGTGATACATATTCATAGATTGATTGATATGTTTATTCTTGTGATTCATATGTAGATAAGGTGTTATTTTGATTTGTCCTTTTATTATTATTTGTGTGGCAAGATTCAGATTTACTTCAGGTTATGATGTCGTGGAGTTAGTTACAAAACCTTCACTTGTGTTTTTCATCATTTCAATTGCAACTTATAAATATGTTTTCCTTTTAACTGGGTTGTCATATTCTTGAGTTCTGATATTGAATATATTGGTATTCATTCCTTTTTATTCAACTTGGACAGTTATGTCTAAAGACTTCGATATGTCCTTCATGTTGAGTTCTTCTAGTTTTTTTTTTAGGATTTGTTCTCATTTTTAAGTTTTTTAATTTGTGTCAATAATTACTCTTTGTGGTCCTTGAGACGAATAAATTCTTCATTTTTTTTTGTAGCGATTTTGTCAATTTCCATTTGCATATTTTGTATTACTTTTTTACTTTCTTGAGCAATTACTTTTGGGATATCTCGTATGCCTTCTGCTGTCACTGAATTCGTCTTCACTGTAACATCCTGTAGTGTTATTTTCTTCTTTTTGTATGAAAATGTCAAGAACTTATTTTTTGTATTTAGGATAAAGGAACCTAGAGTTTCTATCCAGGGTGAATCTAAAATAATGTCATCTTGATTGCTCGATAGGGTCGAAAATGAGAATTGTAATATGAATGTGTAATCTCCAATGTTTAATTGTAAATTGGTTATGTCATATTTTTTATTATCATAAGAGTATAATGTTTTGAGTATATTTGACTGAGGGATCACTAATTGGTTTGTGATTTTAGGTTTTATATAATTTTTATCTTTAGGTGGCGAGATAATGATAGTAACATCTTTTCCCACAATAGACCCTTTAATTCTAACTTACTCTTTGTGGTCCTTGAGACGAATAAATTCTTCATTTTTTTTCAGTAGTGATTTTGTCAATTTCCCTTTGCATATTTTGTATTACTTTTTTACTTTCTTGAGCAATTACTTTTGAGATACCTTGTATGCCTTTTGGTGTCACTGAATTTGTCTTCACTGTAACATCCTGTAGTGTTATTTTCTTCTTTTTGTATGAAAATGTCGAGAACTTATTTTTCGTATTTAGGATAAAGGAACCTAGAGTTTCTATCCAGGGTGAATCTAAATTAATGTCACCTTGATTGCTCCATAGGGTCGGAAATGAGAATTGTAAAATGAATCTATAATCTCCAATGTTTAATTCTAAATTGGTTATGTCATATTTTTTATTATCATAACAGTATAATTTTTTGAGTATATTTGACTCAGGGATCACTAATTGGTTTGTGACTTTAGGTTTTATATAATTTTTATCTTCAAGTGGCAAGATAATGATAGTAACATCTTTTCCCGCAATAGATCCTTTAATTCTAACTAGCACTAAGGCATAGTTATATGAAGTTTCTGGAAATCTTCCTTCCTTCGTTTCCGAATTAGACTCGATTTTTTTTTTCTCCTTCAGTCACTTAGCTAGTGCTTTGTGAACATAGATACCTTGTCTTTTTTGAATTTTAATGTCCTTTGGCACAATTTTCACTTTTTAAAGTCCTTTAAAATATTTTTATATTTATTTGCCAATTTTATTCTTTTAATATAATAACTCAAATTTTATAACTAGGCACTTGGATATATATTGACTACTTAATAAATGTTCTTAGTATATATTTCCATCTTCCTTTTTAATAATCAAATATTCTTTAATAAAACCTTTAAAGTTTTTTGGCTTTAATTAAAACACCTTTTTTCGTATAATATTTTGATTGTAGCCTTTATTAAAATTAACGTCCCAATAATTAAATTATTTTTATTTTTTTAATTTTCTTGTCTTTATAAAGACCCTTACTACTTCCCTGAAGCTTTTTTTTGTTTATAATAACTTCACTTAAAACTATGATATTACTGTATAAACACAACACTTTGTTAGTTAATTAAACTAATCGATATGGTGTATAGGTACAACCTTTCAGATTGGAGGTCTTGTATTATTTTTTTGAAATATTATTTGTAACATATAGAAATGTAAGTGTACAGACTGTACAAAAAAATGAACAGTGTCACAACAACGATGGTGACTATCAACAATGTAGTCAACGACTTCTTGAATAGTTGCAAGCGTGAATGTATGGCTAGATAGATGGCTAAAGCTGTGGAGACTGTGGATTGTGGTGTGTTGTGGTTGCAGTGGAGACTGTGCAACTCAAATGAGTTGATGGGGGCGAACACTAGTACAAATGGGGGAATAGTCACTACACGACTAAAAACGTTAGTCGCCACAATTTCAAGTGAGTTGCTACTAAATTTGAACAATTTTAAGTGACTCAACTAAAAATGACTAGCTTAAATGACTAATTTAGTGTAAGGATAAAATACACGACTAGATAATAAGTGACCCAACTAAAAACGACTAACTTAAATGGCTAATTTAGTCCAGGTCTAAAAGATATGACTAGATGATAAGTGACAAAATTAAAAATGACTAACATAAATGGCTCTTATAATCCCAGAATAAAAATATGACCAAATAATAAGTACAAGTATATGAACTAGTCATTTATAATATTAATATTTAATTATGTTATTCCGAGAATGGAAAATTACAATTTTGATATTGAAGTGTTACATTTCACTAAGCCTTAACATTGTAGATGGATTTAAAGACCCCCTCTAAATCCATCTACAATGTTTAACTTTAGAGACAAAGTGGTCTTTGAATCCATATGCAATGTTAAAATTTAGTGACATACGGGTATCTGAAACCATCTATAGTGTTAAAATTTAGAGACCTCTTTAAGGGGGTCTCTAAATTTGTATACAATGTTAAAATTTATGTAGATGGATTCAATGGAAAGGAATGTAGAATTAAAAGAACTAGTCATGAATTCCCTTTTTATTGTATTAGAACTTCTGAAATATATCTTTAGTATGAGATCCAAGAAAAAATCCCCAAGCTTTCATTATTTTATTAAACTTGATGTAATATGCATCAAAACTTTTCCAGTGCAAAAGTCTTGAATCTTTTATTTATCTTGATAACAATGCACAAGTGAAAATTATAACTCTTAATGATACATTTTCTAAATGTTTAAAAGAAACTCAATTCCTTCTTATTCACCTTATATTCATGATTAAAATGAAACCAAAGTGATTCAAAACTTTAAGGGCATATACATGTTGTGGCAATTAGTTACCTTTTAAACATGAATATAATAGTTAAAAGCCTATTTTCCCATAAAACACTCTTAAGGTAATATAAAAAAATTAATCTAAAAAGTATTTCATTGGAAATATTGGAGGGAAGGAGTGATTTATCTTATACAATCAGACCAGCCTTTACCTCTAACACCTTCAATGTCGAATTCAACAAGGAGGCGACTCAAAAATTTCATTACAAGTCTGAATGACATTGCTACAATCTTAGCAGAAAGGTATGTGTTTTTTATTCATTAGATGGTTGATGGAACAAAGTTCCCTTAAGGATTGTCTTTCTTCTTCTAAATACTTGTGGAGGTTATTGGCCGTTTACTTATTTTTTGTGGTTAAGAGGCATTTGAGAGGATAGCTCATTGAATCTTTGATAGAATTGACACCCTAGAATCTTGGTTGCTTGCTGCAGATTCCTCTATTCCAAGGTATTTAAGGTTTTTAGGGATCTTCATTAGATTAAAAATATTGTAAACTTTGAATTTTTTGAAACCTTAATCATTTGCGACATCCCATGTTGTTGGGATTTTTTATTTTTTTGGTGTATGGGTAATTTGTTTCCTGGAGACGTAATTGAGGAAGATGTTTTTGATGTTTTTGAAACTATAAAACCTCCATTAACTATTTTAAGTGGCATTCATTTAATTTCAATATTATTCTATTTTAATTTTAGTTTACTTCTTCTACCTTTGTGGTGTGGCTAGGGCAGGTGCATAACTTCATATAATATCTTGATACATGCATACAGTTTTACATTACCATGTTCTGCACTCATCCTTGTGTAGTACATTGACATGTCTTATATTCTGCCTCTAGTGCTTTAGAATACAATTATACATACAACAGAGAGTCTTTAATATAGCTCCTTTTTTTATATTCATGTAATTATCGATCCATAACTAATGAAGTAAAATATATTATTTTTTCACAGCACATGTGACAAGAATGGACCTTATAGTACCATGAATGTCTTCAATAAACCACCATCTAATAACAAAATGTTTATATACAATCATATAACATCTCTACATAGCACATTTAAGATGAACCTACCAACCAATAAATCCTAATAATACCATTTGACTTTTACAACCCCATGTTTTTCATAAATCCTAACTAATATGAGTGAAGAGATATTATCCTTGCAAAATCTAGAATAAAACTTTACATCAGAGTGCCCTAAATTAAACAAGTTCAAATCATGCAAAATTTGTAGCCAAATTATGACTACTAGACCTACTTGATAAAACCTTAGTGGAAAAAATTGATGAGCTTCTAAAAACAACGAAACAACATCTCAAAGAGTACAAAATACAAAATACAATGTACATTTCATGTGCCTTTGTTGCCTAAAAATTTTAAGTTTCTTAAATTACCACCAAACATGTCATCAAGAATACCACATGGAATGAATTTTCAACTCCAAAAGCTATTCAATCACCACTGACTTGTATTCTCCATGAATCTTCAACAATAAGCTCATTAACACCCCAATCTTCATAAGTTAATAGTTTCCAAGAAATTGTTATAAAATGTGGGAAATTGACATAACCAATCCATATCAAACATATTAACAAAAGAATATAAGCATGTAATGTCAAGTACAATCTTACTACCTCTTTGCAAGAATAGTATTACATTCATATATGCTGAAAAGTTAAGGTCAATTATAACTAGTATACTTAATTGAACATTTTCCAATAAATTATTACAAGTGTAGAAAATGTACATAACTAATCAATATCAAACATATTATCACAAGAATCCATGAATGTATTGTTCAAGTACCATCTTAATACCTCACTAAATGACAAATATTATATATCTACAATATGAGAATTAAAGTCATTTATAACTAGTTTACCTTCAAATTAGGATAATAGAAATGTCAAAGTGAATAAGAATATAGACACATCACATGAGGAAATGAGTTTATGTTTTCTCCACTACAAAGTCGTGGCTTGGTGATTGAAGGTCATCAACACTTTCATTCAATGAGTTGATACATGGCCTTTCTATCAAATGATGGAACATTTTATCCATGACATTTTTGAAAGTTTGAGAGAAAATGATTTTAGGCCACATGTAGTAACATATTTTTCTTTGATTGATAGCTCAGTTAGGAAATTCAGGGTTGATGGAATAGATAAGCTATTTGAAAGGGCGTACAAGCATAAAAAAACTTGGCACCAGTTAAGCAAGTGATTTCCAACCTTGCAAAGGATGGATGTTGAGAAAAATAAGCTTATCAACATGTACTCTGCAAATAAGAGTTAGAATTAGAAGTACGTAGTCCAAATGTTTGAAAAAATTTACAAACCAAATATATTTGTTCATAGACCATTATAACTAGCAAACTGAAACAAAACCTTTCGCAAAGACATGTCACTGAGGCCTCTCGATTTTATCAAAGTCATTCAGGAGGTTTACCTGGACTCATCCACATATAAAATATTATTCGACTATTATCATGGGGAGTGAGTCGCATCCTAGGCCTTTTATCTTGCCCCATCCTCATAAATGACTATTACCTTTAGCTAAGAGATGTTGCTGAGGCATAACAGTTTCATCAAAGTAACATACACCTTTTGCCGAGGTCTATCCTCATAAAAGTATGCTAAATTATTATCATTAGAAAGTGAGGACTATCAAACAACTATCATTATCATGGGAGTAGTGGCTCAACTGTTCATATAAGTTATTATTGAATAGTTGTATTATTATCTAAATAAGGGATCTAATTGTTCAAAAACAACAAATTTAGATATGCCCTTTTACCTGTAGCTTTGGAAAATCCAATTAGAAAGTGTGAGTGTTCTTCGGGTGCCAGTAAGTGGCCTTAACCGAAGGAGAGGATTTAGTCGACAAGGAGCTAATGATATACCAACTTTTTGCACATATGTATTGACATTCTGCACATATTTATGGGCCATATTGGTGAACTTATATTGCATATTTTTCTCATAAATAAACTAGTAAGCAATAGTGAACACAAAATTTCACTTTCATCAGTTGCCTCCTTGATTGATAAAAGTTGGAGTTGTAACTAATCCAACCACAAAGGAAGAAGCAATATCTAACACGTGCCTTGAAATATAAGCATCTTACATCATGTACATTTAACTTTCTTAAACACCCCAATCGGTCATACCTGATCACAAAGAACACTTGCTACAGATTCATACATCCATGGCTACAATATGTTTACCATCCTCTATTTCTTTTCAAAATCAACAACAAATATTTATTTTCCACCTCTATTAGAGACCATACTTACTATTTATGAGTCAACTGCAACCACTCAAAAACTAGATGGGAGAAAAGGAGCATTATTTGAAAATGATGAATCAATTGGAGAAGAAGAAAGTTGTCTAGGAGATTTAAGTTCCTTTTCAACAATTCCATTGCATGCATATCAAGTCATGAAAATAAATAAATAAATTAAGTCTTATTTCTAGCAATATGTAACCTTTTTAAAAATGATTTAGCATGAAATTGGACATAATAACTACAACAAAAGCATATATCTTGAGAGGACAACTTCCTCTTGCGTAATATCATGCCCCTTCGACACGAAAGTCTTGAATAAGTATTGGTAAAATCACTCCAAGGTTAGAATATATAGTGAATTATATAAAACATTTAAGAAAAATACTTGCTTATGGAATGATTTCATAGTCCATGAATGTTCTCCAAACAAAAATTAAATTACTGAGCACAATAAATTTCACCCTTCATGCTCAATAGTATGCCCTATTGTTAAAGTACATTTTTTCACATCCGACCAATAGGCATCTGAATGGGATCAATCAACATCCTATATAAAGCCCAAAGCATGTCTCTTTCATTCCCCAGAGTGTCTACCCTAAACTGCATCATCCTTGCAAAATCTAGAGTAAAACTTTACATCAGAGTGCCCTAAATTAAACAAGTTCAAATCATGCAAAATTTGCAGCCAAATTATGAGTACTAGACCTACTTGATAAAACCTTAGTGGAAAAAATTGATGAGCTTCTAAAAACAACCAAACAACATCTCAAAGAGTACAAATTACAATTTACATTTCATGTGCCTTTGTTGCCTAAAAATTTTAAGTTTCTTAAATTACCACCAAACATGTCATCAAGAATACCACATGGAATGAATTTTCAACTCCAAAATCTATTCAATCACCACTAACTTGTCTTCTCCATGAATCTTCAAAAATAAGCTCATTAACACCCCAATCTTCATAAGTTAATAGTTTCCAAGAAATTGTTATAAAATGTGGAAATTGACATAACCAATCCATATCTAACATATTAACAAAAGAATATAAGTGTTATATAGGAATAGTGTCCACATAGATGCTGCTGTTCCCACTAAGATGGGTGGCTGTCTTAGAAACAAACAATCAAAGTCTACTATTGATTCCTTTTATGAAAATAGATGAGAGGAGAACCAAGAGGGCCAACCTGAGTCTTGCGCTCGATTTCCTCTCCTTCTTGATAGAGTTTTGTCGCTTGCTCTTTGTCTACTCAACTTCAAAAGGACCTGTAGAATCACAACAACATACTACTATGCAAGAAACAAGGATCTAAGTTCATAAATAATGCAAGATCCGATGTTCATTAACCATATACAAGCATATATAAACAAATACACCATAATATGGAAGGAAGCAAGAATAGCTTTATTAAGATAAAAAGTAGCAAGAGGATTACAACCATGAGCAGCTCTGACCCAACATCATCCTCTATCTAAGAAGCCCTTCTTCACCTCAAGCAAAGCAAAATCACCCAGTACTATGAATGTACACTAGAATACCAACAACACTTCTCTATAAGTTACAAAATTCCAGCCTCTGGATCTCTGTGATGAGGGATACATATATAGATGATTACAAAGAGGTGAGTCATCTTTTGG
>APFE031124639.1:29629-110658 GCA_000404065.3 Pinus taeda
TGTACACTGGGAAGGTGATATGCATCGCCCCCTCTGCATTGAGATTTCAGTATGGTCCAGTTTTGACCATTTATGAGCAGTTTTCAGTGGAGAACTTCTGGGAGATGATGTAATCAGTTGACCTTGTTCCTTTAGGCAGTGAAGCAACACTTTTAGGGACTTAAGAGCCCTCAGTTTATGGACATTTGTGATTGGGGTTTAAGTGCCCAAACATGTCTATAACAGTTGCCCCTAAAGCATGAGGTCGTTAATCTTTTTTGATGTCGGGTGAAATGCTTTATTATGAGGATTTGAAGTTTTTCTGAGCTGGGAGGTGACCTGTAATAAGATACAATACAATACATTATTTGACAACATTTTTTCTTCATCTAGCTGAGGTGGGCATTCCCATGCTCAGATTTATAAACTCATTTTCATGTACATAGGACAAACGATCGTCTGTGTGATAGACTGATGATATGGACACATCATCCTTTGATTTGGATGATCATCTAATCAGCAATGATGTACACTGGATGTTTTTATATTCTTGAATATATCGCAGCCCAGATGGATGAAACTAGATCCGGGGTCTTCAAACTCGGCTAATCTTCACTCGGAGTACAAGTCGATCCATGTGAAAAATGTTTTGGAGTCGAACATGGAAAGACATCACCTGATTACCAGCCAATGATGTAAGCTGTTAACAGGCACGAGAGGAATCACCAATAATGATGATGACCCTCAAGGTACTACATTACAATTCATGTGGTGTGAAAAGGGACTTGGTGTCGAACACCACGTAAAATCTCTCGGTCAAAGACCATTGATGTAAACCTGTCGCCGAAAGTGAGAAACTTGCCATTAAGGTATGCAAGCTTCAAAGTACTGAAAGGGTTGTTCCTATGTCAACTTCTTGGATAATGAGTTGATGTCGACAAGAAGTGACCCGTCGGAGGAGGGCCTTAATGGATCCCACATCAATGACACAGAACGAAGTAAATGATTTTGGAGTTGAAAACAAACTAACAATATAGGGTTCAGGGTGGCGGTCATGAAGGAATGAAGCATGAATGTATTGCAGTGGGTGAGACTCAGGTGAATTGTCTGAATGACTTCTCTTGAACATATCTGTGACACTGAAAATGGATAGGTAGCGTTAACGCTAGAGATGGATGGTGTGATGGACCAATGGTGTGGACCAGTGAATGGAACAACCCAACCCGACATGGATGCGGAAGGAAAGTGTCATGTTCAAGAGAAATTTGCTACCAATAAAGTTTCTTCTTGTTTTCTTCCCAATTTTCCCCAGTCATTGCTGACCAGTACCTCTTTATTTTTGTCAAGCTTGACGAGGATAACATATGCTTGTTCTATAATCCACCCTTCGGGCGAACCTGTCGCTATATTTTAGCGAGCCTAGCGACAGTGAAACTCATTGTCGTCCTATTGGATGAGTTTGTCGCTATTTAGTTTTAACGAGTTTAACGACAAAGATAACTCGGTATCTTTCAATTTTAGAGAGTCTAAAAGAAACAGAAAGAAGGCTCCAAAGATTCTTTTTCGTTGTATAATCCCTTAAGTCCAAAAAAGCGTAAATAATACAAAAGAGATGAATTTTCAATAGTTTTAACGAGCCGAACAAGACAAGCACTCGATCTTTTTGTGTAATAATCCCTCAGGTCCAAAAATATTAAAATCTAGAGGAGGGATAGCACTTCTGATGCCTTTTAACAAGCTGGAGAGGCCAATCGCTCGACAATCTTTTCATTTTTTATGAGTCAGGTGAAAAGAGCTTAAAGAAGACTTGTTTTCGAGGAACGAGTGATGGTTTAGGGTAGCAGCTGATTCCAAGTAAGATTTGGAATTTTCCAATCACGCCAGTGTTACAAGGATGGCTAGCAGAATCACTCTTCGTAGATGTTGCTCGAAGGGGTAAAAAATCATATTGGGGTGAATGATCGGCTAAAAACAGAGTGGAGGTGATGGCGAGAACACGACCAAGGCTCAAAAGCTGGCGATAAGGCATCCACAATGGTTATTTACTTGTTCATTTTTTAATGAGATTAAACGCAGCCAGAAACACTTGCTCATGACTTATATTTATTTTTTAACGACCTTGAACTATGCGTTAAAACTTCTTGTGGAGAGTTTATTTTTTAACGATCTTGAACTCTGCGACAACATTGCTCGCCAGCGTATGATAAGAAATGTCTCATTCGAGATGATATTTTGAAGTGGCTTACATCTCTAAAGCTTTGCCAGGGATCCTTTCTTTATGCAAGTTAGGAAACGACTAGCCTTATGGGTTTAAAGGGTTAGAGGTCCTAAAAATTTAAAAAATAAATAGCCGCTCTTCCCTTGCATGTGGAAAGGTTTGCATGCCCCCAAGTATAGTGAAAAATTTCCAGGTTACAAAGAAAGTTCTATAAGCGTAGCAAATAAAATTCTTTCTCGACAATGTCTATCGAAACAGAGAAAGGGGAGCAGAGTCACTCGACATTACCTTAACGAAGGTATCTTATTCCAGTCTGTTCCTATTTTCCTATGAGGACGGGTTCGCCAGACTAGTCATATATCCCTCGTGGAAATCAACCCTATACCCAAGGTTTTCCTGTCGTAACAGACCAGGGTGCATGCCCCCTGGGTTTCAGTTACATCTTCCTGAATCACTCGCGCTCATCAAGTGGATGGACTGGAGACCGATGAGACATTTCTTGCGTGAAAAGACCATTCAGGGATGGCATTTGACTATTTGCGATGTGTGAACCGGGGAATGACATTTGGTCTACGAGATTGACCATTCTGCCTTCGTGCGGAAAACACATTACTCTAAAGAGTGAGGAGACGATGGCTCCCATGCAATAAATATAGTCTCGTCCAAGGAGTATATTGTAATCTAAAGGTCCTTGAACTACCATAACGTTCATGTGAACAATTTTCCTTCTCAAAGTAATGGGCACATTTGGAAGGATCCCTAAAGGTTTACTAGTTCCCTTGTCGAAGCCTGTTAGATTTCTCATTTCAGGAAAAAGAGTTGGCGAACTAAGCGCTTTCCAAGCTGTTGAGGAAAGGATACTCATAGAAGCCCCTTCATCAATGATGGTACCAACCATGAACTTTCTGTAAGCTTTTACAATAATTCTGAATGGTACACTAGCTGGAAAACGGGGTCTGCCTAGTAGATTCCAGTCAAAGGAAACAACTAGGTTGCTTGGTGGTGGGACCAAATAGATGGCCGGGTAGGACTCTAATGAACTTCCTTCCTACGGTAAAGGAATGAGAGGACTTCCCCTAAACTCATCGGAGTCGGTGTTGATGAAAATAATTTGAACGATGTCGTTCTCTTTCTCTTCAATGACGATATCGTTCGAAGATTAACACTCTGAAGGCAATACCGGTTCAACTGCCGTATCGACCCTTTTACTTTCGTCTGGTATGGATTCTGAGGGTTCATTTTCAACGATAGGTAATTCAGCTGAGCACAAGGATGGGCCAGCGAGATTTTCAACTGGTGGAGGGCTCAATAAGAGTTTTTGATATCTAGGAGGAAGTCGTAACGATGAAACTGGACGATTATCTAGAACTCTTTTAGCCTCTTCAAAAGAGGGACAACGGTGGACGGCATGATCGCCTTCACACAACTTACAAGGAAGTTTAGGATTCCTTCTTTGTCCATGTGCTTCACTTTCATTGGTTGACAGTGAACATTCATCATGATTGCCAGAGGTTGATGCTACCGGATGGTGCAAACGAGGAGACTAGTCCCTTAAGATCTGAGGGATGCAGGGACAATCTCGGTGAAAGTGGTCTCCGTTGCAAATGACGCGAGGAGATTTAGCTTTTGACTATGCAGTGTGTGGATTTTTGCTAGACGATACTTGGTTGCTCCCTTTCGATTTTGGTTCCTTTTTCTTCTTTTCCTTTTTCTCTTTCTGCTTCTTCTTCTTCTCAGTTACTTGGCTTTTAGCTTTATCGGCCTTGTCAAGCGAAGAGGAAGGAGGAGAAGGAGAATCAGATGAAGTAGAAGGTTGGGAGGCAACTCTATCGTCGTCCAGTTGTTGGTTAGACTATTCAGGAATTGTGGGACTCTGAATGACAGAGGTAGAGAAGAGCCAGACCGACAAACCAATTGTAAATCTTGGAAGTGACAAAGTGGCCATATGGGGTGGACCAACATCTCCCCAAGATAGGAAGGGACTAGGATTTCCTTCATCGGGAAATCCTTGGTTGGTAGACTCCATTTTCTCAACCTGAAGATCAACGGGGGAATTTGTGACGTTATTCTAATTAAAATAAATTTTTAGATGCTTGGACACAACTTGTTTTTTCAATTTTAAAGAGTCGAGAAAAAACAAAAGATGACTCTAGTCACCTTCAATTTTTATTGAGCTTGAAGTGACAAGTGCTCAGAGGATCTTTTCCTTTAAGGAGTCTGAAAAGGAGTAAAATGGACTTCTCTGGAGATCTAGGCAGAGAGGATTACCAAACCAATCGTAAAACTACAGAACACTTTTTAAAGTAAGGAAGTGAGTCTTCCCGAAAGCTGTGTTCGGTGCATTATGATCGATAGGGCGGCAAACCAGCTTCCTAAGGATAAAGGATGCAGCCTATTGTGGTCTCCCAATATATACGCGATGGTATGTGGGAGCACAAATCCGTACTGGCACTTGCCATCTCATAGTGGAGGAATCACCCAACCAACACTGAAAGCAATAGTTATCAGGCTTTACGATGCCGGAATACGTCTCTAGCCTAGACCTCTAGATGTTGTGCGTTAAGTTCCAAAGCATTGTTAGATTCATTGAGATTTACTTTAAGTTGATCTTGCTTAACAGTTTTCCTTTCAGGTTCACCACGTGATGTATGTATAATTCCTAAATGTAGTATAAGATGATAAACAAACGTTTTATCTTCTTTTAGCAATGAAAATCCTAGCTACTAAGGGGAAGAAAGTCAAGCATATTTTCTTCACAGAGCACAGAGCACATGCTAATATGCACAGTCCTAAATCAAGCCAAGCATTCAAAATGAAAATGCACATGCATGTATTGGTTTTTCAGCTCTCTTAATATGTAAATGATGCTAAGAAAGCTATGCGCAAAACTGAATTACTTTTAAAGCGACTGTACTCAGAAAAATTCTTTTTCAAAATGAAGTGAAAGCAAGAGAGACACTTTGAGATTTTGAATTGGAAATTGCTTTTCGACACTTTAAAACTAGTAAATCAAATCTTATGCAATAGTAACCGTATAATAAACTATCCGGAACAATGGAATTGCTTTCTAAAAATGAAAACGACAGTGATGACACTTTCAGATCTAGAGACGACAGTTCGAATATGCTACTTTTTGAAAAAGAGAACTAAAACGATGCACAATACATAAAAAATGTTTATAACACTTTGCACTAAGGAGGCAGAATAATGCAAGAGAAGGGGGTATTCATAGAAGTACACTGATTATAGATAACAAAAACTCTTGAATAAGACTGAAAACAGTGAGAAAAAACCATAGTCGGAGGGAAAAATCAATCCTCCCTGACCATCACACCTATTCCATAGTGAACTTAGTATGCATCGCACTTACTCCATTCGGGAATTGCGATGCATACAGGCTGCCTTGAAGGCAGGCTGCGATGGTTACAGTGCGAGACTTTGAACGAGATTTCATTCACAGTTTGCAGTTTAGTTCAGGTGTTTAAGCTGAGTAAGTACAGATTAATGTATGTAAAAACACAAGGGTGATCTAAGAGGTTACTAGAGCCACCACTCAAGGCAATTAGATTTCTTGCAGATCTATTGTTTAATTTATAAACAAAAACCTGGAGATTGACTGAAGCAACATTGATCTACTTTGCATTTGTATGAAAAATGCAGTTCGAAGGCTAGCTGGCTTGACTTCAGGCTCCATCTATATGTTTATAAAAGAAACAAGGATAGATAGACTAAAAAGTAATCTAGTCACTCCCCAGCGGAGTCGCCATTTTGTTATACAGGAATAGAGTCCACACAGATGCTGCTATTCCCACTAAGATGGGTGGCTATATTAGAAACAAACAATCAAAGTCTACTATTGATTCCTTTTATGAAAATAGATGAGAGGAGAACCAAGAGGGCCAACCTGAGTCTTGCGCTCGATTTCCTCTCCTTCTTGATAGAGTTTTGTCGCTTGCTCTTTGTTTGCTCAGCTTCAAAAGGACCTGTAGAATCATAGCAACATACTACTATGCAAGAAACAAGGATCTAAGTTCATAAATAATGTGAGATCAGATGTGCATTAACCATATACAAGAATATATAAACAAATACACCGGAATATGGAAGGAAACAAGAATAGCTTTATTCAGATAAAAAGTAGCAAGAGGATTACAACCACGAGCAGCTCTGACTAAGCATCATCCTCCAGCTAAGAAGCCCTTCTTCACCTCAAGCAAAGAAAAATCACCCAAGACTGTGAATGTACACAAGAATACCAACAACACTTCTCCATAAGTTACAAAATTCCAACCTCTGGATCTCTGTGATGAGGGATCCATATATAGATGATTACAAAGAGGTGAGTCATCTTTTTGGATCTTGATTAGTGCCCTCTCTCTAATAGTTTCTGCTTCCACTTGGAGAATGATGATCTCTTACTCATCCCTGGTCGAAAATGGAGTGGCAAGTGTCAGAGGGGAAGCTTCTGGAAGATTCCATGATCTTCCACCTCGCATTTTTGTCCTTGTCATTTGTCAATTCCTGACCATCACACCCTACAGAGGAGAAAAATAGTATGCATCGCACCTTGTACATTGGGAAGGTGATATGCATCGCACCCTCTGCATTGAGCTTTCAGTATGGTCCAATTTTGACCATTTATGAGCAGTTTTCAGTGGAGAACTTCTGGGAGATGATGTAATCAGTTGACCTTGTTCCTTTAGGCAGTGAAGCAACACTTTTAGGGACTTAAGAGCCCTCAGTTTATGGACATTTGTGATTGGGGTTGAAGTGCCCAAAAATGTCTATAAAAATAAGCATGTAATGTCAAGTACAATCTTACTACCTCTTTGCAAGAATAGTATTACATTCATATATGCTGAAAAGTTAAGGTCAATTATAACTAGTATACTTAACTGAACATTTTCCAATAAATTATTAACAAGTGTAGAAAATGTACATAACTAATCAATATCAAACATATTATCACAAGAATCCATGCATGTATTGTTCATGTACCATCTTAATACCTCACTAAATGACCAATATTATATATCTACAATATGAAAATTAAAGTCATTTATAACTAGTTTACCTTCAAATTAGGATAATAGAAATGTCAAAGTGAATAAGAATATAGACACATGAGATGAGGAAATGAGTTTATGTTGTCTCCACTACAAAGTTGTGGCTTGGTGATTGAAGGTCATCAACACTTTCATTCAATGAGTTGATACATGGCCTTTGTATCAAACGATGGAACATTTTATCCATGACATTTTTGAAAGTTTAAGAGAAAATGATTTTAGGCCACATGTAGTAACATATTTTTCTTTGATTGATAGCTCAGTTAGAAAATTAAGGGTTGATGGAATAGATAATCTATTTGAAAGGGCGTACAAGCATAAAAAAACTTGGCACAGGTTAAGCAAGTGATTTCCAACCCTGCGAAGGATGGATGTTGAGAAAAATAAGCTTATCAACATGTACTCTGCAAATAAGAGTTGGAATTATAAGTATGTAGTCCAAATGTTTGACAAAATGCACAAACCAAATATATGTGTTCATAGACCATTATAACTAGCAAACCCAAACAAAAACGTTTCACAAAGACATGTCACTAAGGCCTCTCGATTTTATCAAAGTAATTCAGGAGGTTTACCTAGACTGATCCGCATATAAAATATTATTAGACTATTATCATGGGGAGTGAGTCGCATCCTAGGCCTTTTATCTTGTCCCAGCCTCATAAATGACTATTACCTTTAGCTAAGAGATGTTGCTGAGACATAATAGTTTCATCAAAGTAACATACACCTTTTACCGAGGCCTATCTTCATAAAAGTATGCTAAATTATTATCATTAGAAAGTGAGGACTATCAAACAACTATCATTATCATGGGAGTTGTGGCTCAATTGTTCATATCAGTTATTATTGAATAGTTGTATTATTATCTAAATAAGGGATCTAATTGTTCAAAAACAACAAATTTAGATATTCCCTTTTACCTATAGCTTTGGAAATTCCAATTAGAAAGTGTGAGTGTTCTTCGGGTGCCAGTAAGTGGCCTTAACCGAAGGAGAGGGTTTAGTCGACAAGGAGCTAATGATATAACAACGTTTTGCACATATGTGTTGACATTCTGCACATTATTGCATATTTTTCTCATAAATAAGCTAGTAAGCAATAGTGAACACACTTTTTGACTTTCATGAGTTGCCTCCTTGATTGATAAAAGTTGGAGTTGTAACTAATCCAACCGCAAAGGAAGAAGCAATATCTAACATGTGCCTTGAAATATAAGCATCTTACATCATGTACATTAAACTTTCTTAAACACCCCAATCAGTCATACCTAATCACAAAGATCACTTGCTACAAATTCATACAGTCCATGGCTACAATATGTTTACCATCCTCTATTTATTTTCAAAATCAACAACAAATCTTTATTTTCCACCTCAATTAGAGACAATACTTACTATTTATGAGACTAGTGCAACCACTCAAAAACTAGATGGGAGAAAAGGAGCATCATCTGAAAATGATGAATCAACTAGAGAAGAAGAAAGTTGTCTATGAGATCTAAGTTCCTTTTCAACAATTCCATTGCATGCATATAGAGTCATGAAAATAAATAAATAAATTAAATCTTATTTCTAGCAATATGTAACCTTTTTTAAAATGATTTAGCATGAAATTGGACATAATAATTGCAACAAAAGCATATCTCTTGAGAGGACAACTTCCTCTTGCGTAATATCATGCCCCTTCAACACGAAAGTCTCGAATAAGTATTGGTACAATCACTCCAAGGTTACAATATATTGTTAATTATATAAAACATTTAAGAGAAATACTTGCTTATGGAATGATTTCATAGTCCATGAATGTTCTCCAAACAAAAATTAAATTACTAAGCACAATAAATTTCACCCTTCATGCTCAATAGTATGCCCTATTGTTAAAGTCCATTTTTTCACATCCGATCAATAGGCCACTGAATGGGATCAATCAACATCCTATATAAAGCCCAAAGCATGTATCTTTCATTCCCCAGAGTGTCTACCCTAAACTGCATCATGTGAGCCAGTTTTAGGACCAACACACCCTAGCCTCTTGTTGCACAATGTTCACCTACATGTTGCTCCATTGTGGCATGCATTTATCACCTATAGGTTTCTCTCCTTCGCACCTATATTGGTTCTAGAAATTTGGGAAAAATAGAGAAATTCTAGAAGCCTCCTTTTCCAAAAGCTTCCACAACCATTTACCTTAGATAAAACATTCGGGTCCTATCCTATCCCACTTTGGAGTTTCCATCCTTTATCCTTCAATCCCATCCTCCCATGAATGGTGGATCTAAAACCTTATATTTGTAATTGGATAAGAAATCCCAATTTACCCCACTCCTTTATATATTTACAACCTTACATATGCAAGGGGTTGGATTTTGGGGATTGATTCTACCCTTATGCTACTATTGTGAGAGGTTTCATTTCATGAATTTAAGGTCATTTGAGGTGCACATTATGACAAGGAAAGGTCAAGTCAACCTAGAGGAGCTCTTCTACAAGATCAACACCTATTTATGGGTGTAAACTCCTTCCATTTATATTAATGCAAAGAATTCTCTATTTCCTTATATGTGATGTCGTTATTTCATATATTTCAATACCATGTTGATCTATTAAATACAGTATTTAGATGATACTACATAGAGATTGTGGTTTCTTTTCTTGTGTTATCTGACTATGTAGGTTCTAATTTGGGCAATTAGAGTTGGAATTGGAGCATCCAAGCTAAACAAGGAGTGAATCCCATGATAGATTCCAAGCAGGTTTCATTCTATCATCTATTTACTTTAAGGAAAGAATTGTGTTCCTTGTCTCTATGTTGTTCTAGGTTAGCCACCAAACCCAGGGGAGATACTTTTGTCGCAATCATAAATTCCATATAACACCTATTGTGGGTATGAATTCGCCATCTCTAAAGAAACTAACTTGTGATATAGGAAGTCTAAAAGAACTTGTATTTAAGACAGCCAAAAAATAGATATAATTGGGCACATATACTCATTCTAAATGGTTTTCCTAAAAGAACAAGATAATTAATCTTGAGGATACAGTCTATCAACTTAATAAGTTAGAAATTAACTTCATTATTTGGAAATGAGAAAAACTCAGTTCAAAACATTGAATATGCATTCTATAAGCACCATAGACATGACAAAAGTATCTGAACATAATAGTTGAACATTAAGTTCCCTCAAATTATATTAAAGATGGAAAGTATATATTTTGAAAACACGAGAAATGAACCTGCAATAACATAGTTTCTTTTGTACATAGAATGCTAAAACCAAGAGGTGGAAGCCCTTCAATAACTGAAATCTTAGAACACAACAACTTACCTGGCACTGTGTTTATGCTAACATTCTTCCTCCATGCCATTAGTATACATCAAATTTGATTCATCATCTAAGAATCCGTTTATGGCCTCACTAAAACTCCTACATTGATTAATAATAGCCCCACAACAATAATAGGTAGTAATTCCAATTAAGAATAAAACGTTAAACTTACTGATTGAAATATCTCTTGTTCATTCTATTGCTCAATATTTTCCTTGCAAACAAATGCCTATTTCCTAGATATTTTTCCCCTGAAACATCCTTTTCTATTTGGAATGGAATATTTACTGCCTAATTAAAGGCAACTGCATTAGAAACATACATGGGCCATGAGATGCCTAGTATTTATATAAAATAAAATAGAAAGAAATTGTATTATATGACTTTACCATTATTTTCATGGTTTGGGTAAGTATGATAGATGATTCATACAAAGGGAAAAATATGATAGGAACTATATATGGTTGCATTAGGATAAGGATAGGAATAAGACAAAAAAGAGGGAAAGGAAAGGCTGCATATACCAAGAATCTTAGTAAATCATCATGGAAAATGTTACGCTACCTCAAAATCCAGATGATCTACAATATGAACAACTGAGCCACCGAGAGAAGCAAGGCCCATCTCGTAATCCTATCCCTCCAAAAAGATCCTTCCTTTCTCGATGACCCATCATCACCCTACTTCCTTTTAGAATGTATTGTTTAACAAATTTCAAAGATATGTTCACTTTACTATCTAAATACCTCCCCACATTGTAATTTATAGAATTGACCGATCCTGTTTCTCACTAGACCAAACGTTCGATGATTTTTAGTTGTGGTCATGGTGGGTTAGTTTGTATGAGTTTTTGAGCAATAATAGATGTTCACTCAATTGATTCAACAATAATATTGCTATAGATTTTTTATATCTCTACTGACAATCAAAGACTAGCCTATAGACTTTCCACTATCAGTGAGCTTGTGGAGGGACAAATCTTAGGGATGAGAATTGAAGGAACCTATTGATGAGCACCAATATTGGAGCAAGAATGCTGCAACCCTTGGGCTACTAGCTCTACTTTATCAACCCGGGGTTCATACAAACTTGGAGGTGACAGTGTTGTATACACAAATAAAAGTGATGGTTCTGCCTTTTGTCACTGTTTAGCTAGCAAGAGACCACTAGGGTTTTTAGGCCAGAATTCTATGGATTCAGAAGAAGCTTTGTTCCTTGATGAAAGAAATAGACATATACTCTAAGAGAGGGATGATCTACTATAATAATGAAAAAGACTAAAATTCAATGCTAAGGCACACCATTTCCTCATTAACTGCTAAGAGCTATGCTTTGCGATAATGCTAAATTAACATGAACAAAATGCTACTACCCTAAGCATGGAAGTTAAAAACATAAACACATCTGTTATGCATGTAAGGGACTATAATAAATCAATTTTGTCTTTTTATACTTTTTATGAAAAATCAAGTGCAAAAACTAATCTCTTTTGGTGATGTGGCAGGTGGTTTAGGGGTGCTGATGGATGGTTGGAAGGTTCATGAGATGGTTGGAAAGTTTTAGAGACCCATGGGTGACCTTGGGAGGCTTTCTAGAGGTTTTTCCTCAGTTTGGTCTCAAAATAGGCCACTATAGGAAAACGTACAGATGTACTAGAAACCTACAAGATTCTCTGTATTTCTATAGGATACAACTGTGAGAAAAATGATGGGTGTTGGACGTGATGGAAGGCTTAGGGAAGGTGGTTTATGGGTGGAATGGAGTGAGAAAAGGCCTAGGATCACTCAAAACTGAAAACCAAGTTTAGGAGTGTTGACATCATGGCACAGGTGTTGTCATTGATGGCAACCTTCTTTGGTAACAGATCTCAGTTCAGGCACTCAGAAAGTAGAAAAAGACATATACGCAGGTTCATCTAGACGAAGGCGCGTATACACGCGGGGTATACTTTACAAAAGCACGTATATGTTGGTGATCATTCTTTTGGTCCATGGCAGTTAGATCTTGGAACTTGAACCTATGTTTTGGACCATGGCGTCTCGTCAATTGTGTCGATTCATTGTTTTTGGGTTCATGGTATTGAAATGTTATGGTTTTGGACCATGGTATTGGGGAAGGTCTAGGGCTATAAAAGAGGAAGGAGATCTTGTGACAAATTACCATCTGGATTATTATTGAAGATCTGAAAAGTGTTAGAGCTGGTATATTGGATGGTGACGCAGATCTGGATCTGAAGGAAGGAGGAACCTTAGCACAAAAGGAAGGATAAGGTCTATTCATGGGTCATAATCTTTAAGCCTAAATGATAATATCTCTGTATGATTTTGATCTGTTTGATGTGGCGCTTATCTGATCTATAAGTCTGATAAACTGGGTTAATTAGTGATTGAATATCTGGAAGAGTGTGGTGTCCTTTATAGATCTGTACGCAGGTTCGGTAAAGCGCAGGCGCGTATACACGCATGTTAAGGGAAGTAAAGTCGCGTATACGCAGGTTGTTACATACGCAGATGCGTATGCACGCAAGTTGCAGACGGTTGAAATTGCGTATATGCTTTAAGTTGTGATCTAGCTGTTTCTACTTATTGCTGCTGTGTTTTGGGTTCTGTTTCTGCTGTATGGTTTCTGGTACAGTATTCTGTGTACAGCTGTCAGAGAAGTATCTACTTGTTTCGGATCTAGTTGGTGAAAAGGAGATTGGTTGATTCTTGATGATTGTTTGATGTTCATGGATCCAGTTTGAAAATTGATGAAAAGTGGTCCCTAGAAGAAAGAGAAGGTTGTAGCCTTCTGTAGGCCAATACCTACGTACTAGTATCTTGGCTAGTATAAGAGCTAAGGGGGTTGTAGCTCCCTTCCAGGAAAGCTGGAAAACGAGAGAGAGTTTTAGCTCTCTGCAGGTTGCAGCCTGCGTACTGGACTGCACCAGTACATTGTAAACAGAAGTTTCTAATTTAAAGAAAGATAGAGACGAATTGCAGCAGGTGGTTTTCACCCACATTGGGTTTCCACCTTATATCTGGTGTTCTTGTGTGTGATTGTCTTTCTGCTCTATTTTACTGTCTCTGGTTACTGGTTATTTGATGTTGCATCTCAGATTAACAAACATCATCTGAAAGTTTAAGACAATTCAAAGGTTTGCTCTGTGTACGCTAGTTTACCTTTGAATAGTTGTGTATATATGCGAGTTTAATTAACTGAAGTAGCGTATACAATTTTGTTTTGAAAAGGATTATTTGACTTGATAATACTGATTCACCCCCCCTCTCAGTATTAGTTTCAACATCAACTTCGTAAAATTTGATGAAAACGACCTTTAGTGAGAAATTGTTTTATATCAGTGCAATGAAATGTATCAATAACAATTTAAAGATTCTCTGTAGAGCAGCTTTGTCCAAAAAACTATACTATTGTCATCCAGAGCTATCTTAAGAGAATAATGACTTCCTCCCTACTTATAAAATTACAACTTTCAGAGAAACAATCCAAAGATACACTTTATCTTAAAGAGTGAGAGGTCTCATCATGAGCCGGATTATCATAATCACAGATATTATAACTGGCTGACTTTTCCAATACTGCATACCACAACAGGGAAATGACTCAAGATTGTTTCAATCAAAAGGCAAGGGGTCTCATCGCGAACCAGCTTGTTCAACAAAGTTATAAATCAAGTGAATGACTGTGTCATAAATTGGCTATCAAACCAAGACATTGTTCTTTAAGGGTAAAAAAAGAAAATGAAAGAAATAAGTGTACATATGGATTCCTCTTTGAAAATTGTATGTTTCTCTAAGTAGGATATAGGATCATTGCTCGGTAACAGGTAACCTTGTCGAGGCTATGAATGCCTGCTGGCAGCAGAGGCTCTACCTACGACAAATGAGCATATTTAAAATTGATTTGCAGAGAAGCCTTTGTTTTATCTTTATAAACCAAGTAATGACTGATGTAGATACAAGGACTAGCTTGAGGAAGCAAATAATCAAAGTTGAAAATAGAAGAAACAAAATATCATTGATAGGTTAAAGCATAATGTACTTTATCTTTCTATAATAAAGTTTAACTTTGTGGAAAACTTTCTGTTTTGGAAGTTTGGAAAATTCAAAAGAGAGACAGAGATAACTAGTTCTTCCAAGTGAATCACCAGTTGCTGTGGCCACCAACAACCCCCCTTCTTATTTAGTGTTATTACTAATACTAAATAAGTGGGGACCGTTAGTAAAAAAAATTTAAAAACGAATTAATACTTCTATTTTCTTTTAAATAAAACTTACCATCATAAACTTAAGAAAATAACCTTGAAAAATCTAAAAATCTTAAGTTTCATGATGAGGAAAGATAAAATCACTACTTAAGAAATATCGCATCACATGCCTTAAAATGCACTTACGCTGGAAAATCGTAGAAATGCCGTTATGTGATGGTGCATATTTCAAAATCGCACCTCGCAAGAAATACATTAACATGAAATGGGTACATACCACGATTATGCGATATTGCGACCATACGGTATTGCGATAGGGCAGCAAAGCGATCTTACGAAAGAATAATAGAGTGATATTGGGATATTGCAATCTTGCAGTGATATGTGATATTGCAAAGCAAATCGCAAAATCACTCCATCGCAGATTTTTAGGGCTCATTATTCAAGGAAAACTTTTTCCATAAAACGAGACATGGTTATGCACTTTAATGCTAATTAATGAGTTAGTTTCCAGTTGTTAATGAAATATGTTTTGTGTTTATCGAAGAGCCATTTCACGTAAGGTGGCATACTTTTGCATCTCTTCGGCATTTAAAGCTTTCCCGTCATTGTTCCTTATCATTACTCTGAACTCACTTGTAAACTGTAGGAACGAAGAACAAAGAACTATACAAAGCAATATACAGGAAACTATGGAGAAGAAAGGCAAGGCTCCGATGTCTAAAGATAAAGAAATGGCGCCCTTGTACACAGACATCGCATGCAACAAAGATGCGAGTGATTTCCACTTGGGAAGGCATGTATAATCTACATGAGGAAGAGAATCCCAAGGTAACGGAGTTTACGGCTATTGCAAGTTCATTGAAGTCTTCTGAAGCGTCAGTTACAAATTTAGCTTGTTCATTCTTGCACCGGATAGCAGCGAGAACCCAAAATTCTCCCCTACACGGACATGATTAACTGGGTATTGGACATCACTGACATTAAAAATAAACAGTTTAAGACTCAGGGTCAAGGACTTATTGGTTCATTCGCTCAACAAGATTTGAACCTTATGTATCATTTGCCAGAGCCATAAGCAACTTACAACAAACAGTTCATAGAGAAGTTTGTCAAAGAAAATGAAGACCTGGCAGAATGCACTAAAGATTGGTCAAGGAGATATGAACCGCTGAAAAAGGATAAACATGGTATGTATAGTACTGGTTCCCTCACTTCCCCATATTGCTTTGCTGCTGCTATGATCTGTAGGCTTTACGGAAGACCAAATATTAACAAATTCTCATCTAAATGGCTACCATTGTTGGATGTCGTCGTTAATTATACTATTATGGATTGGTCTAGAATACTGTCAAACAACTTAGCTACTACCATTGCAAATTACCAATCTAAAAGAACTGTTTCCCAGATAACTTATCCCCCATTTTACTTATCGGCATATGTAATGGATGCAATTTGCTACATTTCAAAGTTTCCTATAATGGGATGGAAATGGACGACTCAAGACCCTTTACCCATTCATGTTTATCATAAAGAATTGTGGGATTCTAAATTCCCTCCATTTTTCTACAAAATTTGTCATGGAGTTATGTTACCCCTGTACAAAATGTTGTACAACAAAGATGCTCCATGAAGATGCTCCAAGATGTTCTCCTGAAGTAGAGGCAGATACACTCACACTCGCAAGATGGTTTGGAGAGGAATTGTTTACATATGTCAGGGTATTCGGAAGTGCCACTTTCCCTCACGTCTTACCTTTGTATGTTCTCGACAAACTCATGGCACGGGAAATTGATCATCAAACCTGCGAAGAGGGAGGTTTGACTAAAGATTTGAAAGATAAAAAGAAGTCTATTTGGCCACAATTTCTTGTAGTCTATGGAGCCTTCTCACTATTTGATCTAGGCAATGCATTCAGGGAAGTAAACAACATAATGTGTCTACAGTTATTCAAATTTACAAGAAGACCATTTGACCCTCATGATATTGCTAAGAATTTCACTATCACAGTCAAAATAAAAGTGTTCTCTAAAGAAGAGGATCTTTTTGATGATGTGTTCCTGCAGAAAAGCACGCTTGAAGAAATTCTGCATAGGGATCAAACGTGTTTCTCTCCAGTAGAGTTTCAGAAGTTCAAAACATACAGGGAAAGAAGGTTAGCTAAAATTCCTTTGGAAAAACTATGCTTAGGACCCGCAAGGGAACCAACTCCAAGTATTAGCCTCAGTGAAAGTTTTGGTATAGATAGATCTAAATCCAAGTTCGAGAAAGAAATATCAAAACATTCTAAAAAAATCCAAAAGTGACCATGGTAAAATTGAAGGGTCAGTAAGGGATACTGCCCATTCAAAAGAACTTGAAAAACAACGGGTATTAATCTCTCCACAGGTATATCCTCCCCCTCTCATCGGTCAGCCACCATCAGATAGAACATAGCTAGACAAGGAATGGGAGACCTTCAATGATTTAATCAATCTTGAAGGGAAAATCACAAAGACACCTGTAAATAATGTACAGGCAACAGAAGATATGGTCACAGGAACAATTGACAATGTCTCGGATATGGAACACATTCCTATTACCCCGTGCTCTGAACTTGTACTCAAGATAGAAGAGATTCCTCCTCTTGATGTATTTTACAATCTACAACATAAAGCAGTGGTAAGAAGACAAAGGAAGAAGAGGAAATTGGAAAATGCGATCTCTCTCATGATGTAGAGCAATTGGATGTCCTATGGCAAGATCCTACTACCTATCCAACTGAAAATCTCACCAAATAATCTCAAATCACAAGAGCTTATGCCTCTGCAACTATTGATAAAGCATCTGAAGTACAATAACTGCTAAAGGAAAAGGAAGACCTAATACAAGTTTTTAGCAACAGCTGAAACAAGCTAATGCTAAAACGAAGCACAGAGACAGATTAAAAGACTACAACAGGAATTTCAGCAGATGCAGATAGGCTATCAGAGCAGTTTGGCTGAGAAAGAAAATTAGTTACAAGATATTCAGGAGATGCACAAGGATAATCCCAAGCTTATAGAATTCATCACAGAATCCATTTCTTTGAATGATCAACTACTACAACAATAGGAAGAATTAAGCCAAAGAATATCACAGTGGAACTCATATTGTGAAATAAGTGATACAATCACTAATCAAGTCGTAGATTTACGACATGATTATGATTTAATTGACTGATGAGTTATTGAATATTTGGCTTGGCAAGAAAAAGAGGAAGGAAAAAGAGTAGGCACATCAATAATAAAGGAAAATCATAAAGAAGTGCTCTCCAACAAATGGGATACACAGATCAGGGAAGCTGAGCAATAAGCGGAAGAAGTAGCTATAGCAGCAAACAACCTTATTGACTGCATAAATGAGAATTTTCATAAAGAAAATATAATCTCAGAAACCACTCCAGGGTATCTACAAGAGGTACAGCAGCTGCAAGCGGACTGGAGATAGAAGGCTCAAGAAAAGGCAGAATTAATTAGAAGCTTAACTAAGTTAAATTGGGATTCTTACTAGGCTTATTTAGTGAAGTCACACAACCAATGTATGACTCTCAAAAGCATCATCAATTCTACCGAAAAGATGGCACCAACTCTTGTTGATTCCATTTTCACAGGGCAATTAAAGGCTGAAGTCGGCAATCGACTCTTCTCAAGCAAATTCTAAATGCTTGTGATGTTAAGGAGAAAATACAGAAACGGTTAGATGTTAGGTTTAATTTTAGAAATGGTTTTGCTTTATCTTTGCCTAGAAAAAGGATGGTCATTTAAACCGTATCCTATATTTTTGTAATAAGTTATTTTTAGATGTAGTTAGTAGTTTTTAAACCCTTCTCATGAATTTAGAGAAGGGTCCAGAAATTTATCAAAAAATTGTCCTCAGAACATGCACTTTTGCACCCTCCGAGGAGGTTTTGATGAATGAATGGAATAGGATTTATTGATTTTTGCATTTAATATATGCTGCTGATGTTGCACTTCTGTACTCTTAGTGGATGTTGGATTAAGAAGAGATAAATCGTTATCCCTTGAAGCTCATGAGTAGAACTAGTTATAAATAGTACTTCTATCTCTTAATTGTTTCTATCTTTTGTGTTAATGTGATATTCAAGTTTAGTTGTTCATATACTAATGCGTGAATGCCTGAGTTATCATTTGGCACTTTTGTACGGTGATAGCTATTTATTTATGCTTAATGTATGAATAGCTTATTATGCGATATGTTTTTCACAACTGTTTCATCTAACTTTTTATATGAAGTGGTTCATCTATATTGAATTCTTTTCTCATAACAGTTGAATGATATTTATTACTGATTGTTATTTGAAATCATTTTAGATCGCATAGCAGAAAGATTACACCCCGGGTTAGTGTAGATTTAGATGTTTATGCTTTTTGAGAATACAATTGCATTTCATTAAATAGAATTAGAATTAGAGCATCTTAATTAGGAACTGTTAGACCAGAAATACCAATCAATCTCTCACACACACATAAATTGGGAAACTGGTCCCATATCCCCAGTCGAACCCACCATACCAAATGGAAAAGGAGCTACAAACTAAGGTCCGGACCGGGTGGGTATCCCCCTTGTTGTAGACCTAATTATCAGGGCTTCAAGATGACCTAATATACAAGTGTTGGTTCTGTCTAGGAATTGTGCAGTTTTGGCTACTAGGCTCCCAGGAAGTTCCTCCCAAAAACTGCACAATCTCTGCCTACTGACCCTCCTTGTAGCCCAGCCTGCTTCTCCAGAAAATTGCATAAATTTGGCCTTCTAGCCCCTGTTTCCTGCTCGTTATAGAGAGTGCAAAAATCCTACCTACCTTGCCTTCTTATAGCCTGGACTGTCCCTCCCAACATTTGTGCAATTTTGCATTCTAGCCAAGCCAAACCTCATAGACAATCACTGTTGACTTGCATTACCCATCTCCATCACTCAGTGACTCTTGCTTATTTTTCATCAGAAGTGCTCGAAGATGTCATCCAGCTTCGCAAACTTACCACCTCTTCCATCACCTGCATCCGAAATGATCATGTGTCATGGTAGACTAGGAGGTTTTTGGATTTGATGTCATCTCGTCATTAGTGACTACAGGTACAGGTACACCAACAAACATGGCAGGTGATGAATGGGATGAATGAAGGGAGCACATGCATAATGAAAATTTCACCAACGAACGAATGAACAATGCATGCAAAGAGATGTGCTCACGAATGAATGATCATGCAAAGATATTTTTGCAGATGGATGAATGACCAAACATGCAAGATGTGCTCATAAACGGACGAACATACGAACATGCATCTTTTGTCAATGGATGAGCCTGTCAAGTCTTCCAACATGCAAGCAAGGAGCAACATGCCTAAGCATCATCAAGCAAACCAAATGGCATAGTGACGAATGGGATGAATGAAGGGAGCACATGCAGAATGACAGGTTCACCAATGAATGAATGAATGATGCATGCAAAGAGATGTCCCCGCGAATGAATGATCATGAAAAGATATGTTTGTGGACCTACGAATGAGAAAACATGCAAGATGTGCTCATAATTGGACGAATGGACGAACATGCACCTTTTGTGAATAGATGAGCCTATCAAGTCTTTCAACATGCAAGCAAGGAGCAACATGCCTAAGCATCATCAAGAAAACCAAAGACCATTGAAGAATCCATGCACTTTTCCATGCAGATGCAAATTTATGATACACCATGAAGACATCCATCACCCAACAACACTGTAACTCAACATGCACTCCAACAGCAGCACAAATGTACCAGCACTATCATGTCAAGTCATGTCATGAGCCATGTCGCACACATCTCTACTATGGGCTATGTTGTTAATAAATGTAATGTAACGTGGAAGTCGAGGAGACCCACTTGTTGTAAAAAGTGTCATGTAAAGTCGAAAAGTCATGGAAGTCAAACAGTGATGAGTGTAGTCAAACAACCACAAGGGTCAGTTTCACCCTTGGCTATAAATACCCTCTCGTTTGTACATGCAAAGGAATTTTTGACCTCAGCTCCTCGCACATAGCCAAGAGAGTCTGTAATCTTTTCTTTGAGGAGTAAGTAGTGGCTCCAACACCCCGCACTTGGGGTTAGTGATGTATGGTGTAACGATGTATCTTCGAACTTTCGCTTAATTCAGAAGCCTACTAACAGGTGAGCACATTTTCACACATGTACTGTAATCATTGTAAGACTAATATTAAACACTTGTAATGCATGTTTCTTTAACCTATGTTGAACACTTGAACTATTTCACTTGTTGTAATACATAATATGTTATTGGAAATGTGTTATATATGCTCTTAACTTTGTCTCGCCTATGGTGGATATCTCCCCAGACACCAGACAAACCTTTCACTTAAAGCTTGTTGTAACAACCATTGCACTTGTTTGAACTCATACGTTGAATGTTGACATGTTATCTTACCTTATGTGTTGTGACTGCCGCATCTGTGTGGATTGCTCCTCCAGAAGTAGTGCACGTCCTGTTATGTTGTGTGTTCCTAGTTGAGTTGGGACTACATCCCAACCAACTTGGAACTCACTCTCACCCCCTCCCTTTACAATGAAAGAACCATTGACATAAGTACACTAGCATTCACCAGGCATACGAACCTCACTTCTTGAAGATAAAGCATACCACTCTCATGTTCTGACAAGAAAGAGTTGAGGCAAACCCTTAAGACAATGGCAACTGGTCCATCATATGGGATAGGACTCCCACACCAAACGGTGTGAGGTCTAGTTGGGAATCTATACCTGGGTAATCCCCTAAATATTTGCGGGTCTAGCACTATCAATAGCAGTACAAGAGGTGGAATATTTTGGTACTCAATTAGTTCGAAGCTCATCTTATCACCCTTAATCTGATGGGCAAACTAAGATATTGAATAAATGCTTGGAAGGATATCTTCGCCACTTTGTATCAAATAAACAGACACAATGGGTCAAGTGGTTACCTCTGGCTAAATGTTGGTATATCACTTCCTTCCATACTGTAGCAAAAATGACCCCATTTATGGCACTTTATGGATATCATCCATCGTCCATCACATCATATTTAAAAGAAAATTATAAGGTTCAAGCAGTGGAAGATCACATCAAGCATCAACAACAAGTTCTCAAACTCTTAACGGATAACCTCACTTTGGCACATAATAGAATAAAACAATAGGAAGATCAACATTGTAGAAAAAGATGTTTTGATGTAGGTGACCAGGTATTTCTATGACTATAGCCATACAAACAAATGTCCCTAAGGAATATAAGAACGATAATAAATTATCACCAAAGTATTATGGTCTGTACAAAGTGTTACAAAATATTGGTACTATGGCATACAAATTGGAGCTTCCTGCATCTTTCCAAGTGCACCTAGTTTTCCATGTTTCATGATTAAAGAAGGATATAGGTGAGAAGATCCCAGTTCAAACAATATTGCCAAAAATTGAGGAGGAAGGAAAACTCATATTGGAACCAGAAGCAACCACAAAAACAATAAATTGATAGCTACGAAATCGATCAATTTTAGAGTATCTCATCAAGTGGAAGAACTTACCCATTGAATATTCCACATGGGAGGATGATAATTTTATACAGAAGTATCCAAAACTACTCAAGCATTGGAGACAACACATTTTGAAGGAGAGGGGCATGTTAGGTCTCTATACTACTAGTGTAACCCCTTATTTTTATTAGTGCACCCCCCTTAATGTATTATTGTGCCCATATAGTCCCCATGTTGTCATTATTATGCCCAATAGAAGCCCATTGTTGTTATTATTATGCCCCTACAATATTATTGTTATGTAGGCTTTGATTGTATTGGGACCCCTTAGACTCCTATACATATAAAGGAGGTCTTGTCATTTGTATGATCCAATAATTGTTCATTTGTGTAATGTAAAGGAGGTTTCCCCCTCAAAGAGGGTGATTTTGAAGTCGTTAATCTATATTTTCTATCTTTTTGTGAGTTCGTTTCATAACACAAACATAATGGATCAAGTGATTACCTCTAGCCGAATGGTGGTATAACACTTCCTTCCATACCACAACAAAAATGACCCCATTTATGGCACATTATGGATATCATCCATCTTCCATGAGATCATCTTTAAGAGAAAATTCTAAGGTTCAAGTAGTGGAATATCACATTCAGCATCAACAAGAAGTTCTCCAACTCTGAAAGAATAACCTCACTTTGGTGTAAAATCGAATGAAACAACGAGAAAATCAACATCACAGCCAAAGCAATTTTGCTGTAGGTGACTAGGTATTTTTATGGATACAACCATATAAACAAATGTCCCTCAAGAAAGCTAAGAAGGATAAGAAATTATTAGACAACTACAATGTTCCTTACAAGGTGTTACAAAATATTCGTAATATGGCATATAAATTGGAGTTGCTTGCATCTTCTCGAGTACACCTGGTTTTCCATGTTTCAAGCTTAAAGAAGGTTAGTGGTGACAAGCTTCTAGTTCAAAAATTATTTCCAGAACTTGACAAAGAAGGAAAAATCATATTGGATCCATAAGAAATCACGGAAAAAAGAACTTGACAACTTCAGAATCAATCAATTTCAAAGTATCTCATTAAGTGGAAGAAATTATTTCTTGAAGATTCCACATGGGAGGATGATAATCTTTTACAGAAGAATCCATGACTACTCAAGTCTTGAGGACACCACTTTTTGGAGGGAGAGGGGAATCTTAGGTTCCTATAATACTAGTGTAGCCCCCTTATTTTTATTGTTAGTCTATCCCCCTATTGTTATTGTTGTGCCCATGTAGCCCTCATATTGTTATTTTTGTGCCCCATAGAATCCCACTATTGTTATTATTGTTATGTAGCCTTTGATTATATTGTGACCCCTAAACTCCCATATATACCAAGGAGGTCTTGTTATTTGTATCATCCAAGAATTACTCATTTATGTAATGTAAAGGAGGTTTCCCCCTCAAAGAGTATAATTTAAGTCATTGATTTGTCTTTTCTTCTATTTTGTGAGTTGGTTTCAAAACAAATATTTTATTCTTAACCCTTGTTTCTTATTTTATTCCTTTTATTCTTTATCTTACGAGTTGTCTTTAGTGCGACTTTTTTGAAGTTTTTTTGGTGGGTTTTTCTAGTCTAATTTTTGTAAAAATCGGCATGACTTTATTGAAATCACAAGCTTGATGGATAACCCTGGCATAATGGAAGTGCCCTAGGGGATCTTAAGGGTGTTGAATCCATATATATAGTCAAAAAATGAGTTTACATAACACAAATCAAGATTTCACCTCAAATTGTTTCATCAGCTTCTCACACCAGAAAGCCCAAAAAGTTGCACTAAAGACAACTCCTTTATCTCATTCTTTTATTTGGTATTTATCTTTTGTATTTTCCTTATTTATTATTTAATAAATGCTCCACTTATTATTATTGATTTTCTCTTTATTTGATTTCTCCACTTTATATTAATTATTTTATTTCTTGTTCTTATATGTTACATTTATATATTACATTAAATTACTTTTATTCATTTTGAAATGTTACCGTTAGTTTTTTTATAGTTTAAATTTCTTCTCCACATTATATCTCTTCATTCTTAGGTCAGAATCTCCATCTTAGTCCTAAGGATGAACTACAGTTGATGGTTAGAACATGTCGACCAGAGATTATAAATATGATTTTACCAAAAGAAATTTCTCATAACACTATGAATCACAAAATCCTAAATCAAGAGAAGCTCCTATTATGTTAAAGTTTTATATTGGTTTTTAATATTATGTTAGTTTAAAATGATATTAAATTATATATTAGGTGATTTTCAGTATATATAATATGTGGTATGATGATATATATTATAATATATATATAATATAATAATATATATATAATAATATAAATTTAAAAATATTAACTAATTTTTGCATAAGTTGTAGGTACTACATATTACACTTGTTTCTTTTATTATTATTATCTCTTATTGGCATTGTGATGAATGTTGTGCTTGATGGAAACTCACTTGTAACATAACAAGTATATGGTAACTAGATGAATCAACAGGTTAGTTCAGAGGTGACAAAGTGATGGAACAAAATAACAAAATGATGAGACAAAGGTTTATAGATCAGAATCAGAAGTTTGATAAAGGTTAATATTTGAAGATCTATATGTGGGTTCGTCAAGCCAAGTCACATATACATGAAGGTACAAAGAAGCGAAGTCACATACATGTTGGCACACTAATTTAAGAACATCAAGGGTCCTTACCATTGTATTATCCCACAATATTGAGTGCAATAATAGTTACCTAATCTCGTCCAAGATTACCACTATCACTAGTGTAGTTTTGACTCATGGTATTGGCTAAGCCTATAACTATATAAGAAGGTGAAGATCAAAGTGCTAAGTGTGAATATGAAAGGGTTTTTCGTGAACACTTCAATATAAATTATATTTTCATTATAAGGGTCATAGTTGACACATAGATCTGAAATAATTATGCATCGATGAATGCAATGATGGATCAGGATCGTGAGACCTGAAATGACTTTCCATTGTATGGCCTGCTCATGGATTGACTAGATCTAAGTATCGACACATGTTTTTATCTCTGAATATTATGATGTGGGTCTTTCTCAAGTTCTAAAGAGTTGCGCAATTTTAGGTCAAAATTTGTAGATCTATACGCAGGTTGGTCTCGGTTAATTTACGTATACACATGGATTCGTCTCTTCAAATTCACGTAAATAAAGAATGGGTTTCTTTTCATAAATGAATGATCAACCTAATTAGTGACGTTGCATCTTTGTTGTATGTCAATGATGTCCTCATGTTGATCTAGGTTGAGTGATAATGTCTGAAGTAGAACTAATTGAATGATGAAGTTGAATTTGGTTACATTTTGATTGGTTGAAAAGATTATTAATGTTGCTAACTATATTAATGTTCTATAAGCTAATAGAATATTTTAGAATAACTCTAGTCAACTCCCTGTCTATTTTAACATTACAAGTTTTTAGTATACTGGGATATGTACGTAGGTTGTTCTAGAGAAAAGTGTGTATACACACAAGTTTCCTTAAGTGAAGTAGCGTATACATGTTGGCATATGAATGATCAGGGTTGTAGTTGATTCTATGTGTTCGTGCAGTATTCTGAGTTTAGTTATGTGTTGGTTACAATGATCTCATTGTTTTTTTTTAATTAAGTTGGTGTTTTTTTCAGTTGATCTACAAGTTGTGATGTATTAAAGAAGCTGGATCTAGTGTGAAAATTTATGAAACGTGATCCACGAATATTTGCTAAGGGTTGGGGCCTTTAGTGAGGAAGTCAAAGATTCTTGCTAGTAGCAGCTGGTAATCAAATCAGGGGGTTGGATCCTTTAGTGAGGAAGTCGAAGCTTCCTACTAGTAGTAGCTCATAACCAGATCAGGGGATTGGAGCTCCCTTCCAGTAGGAGCTGGAGAATGAGTGAAGGTTGTAGCCTTCAGCAGGTGGGTTCCTGCGTATTGGCATGAGACTGCAGGAGTACAAGAATGGAAGAAGTTTTTTATATTAAGAAGTTTGAAGACTGATACGAAAGTAGCAGTTGTTTTCTCCCAGATTGGATTTCCACCTTACATCCTCGTGTTCATGTGTGATGCTTATATGTGATACTTTATTATTTCCTTACTACACCTCCTTATTTCTTATCAAATGCCTGACAAATATCTTACATTATGATTTGATTTTAACAGATAAAGAATTAGTCGTTTTACAAGCTTACTAAGAATACACTAGGTTTTTTTTCATCAGTTGCGTACATACACAAGTTGGGTTCAGTAAAGTCGCATACATGATTCACCCCCCCTGTATTTTTCCCAACACCTCTAGTGCGTGATACTCTTATACACTTATAATTATGAGGTTCAATGTGTTTTTTTATACTCATCTTCGAATTAAATTAACTTATTCATTATCCATTTGATATCTAATTTATTTTATATTGAGAAAAGGATATATGTCAAGATTTTTTTTTTATTAATTCAAAATATAAAAAATTAAATTCTTATAATATGAACAAAAATGAATGAATGGATATTATCATCATCATCATCATCATTATTATTATTATTATTATTATTGTTTTCAAGTAAGTAGTGGGCTTATATTCATATTTCAAAGAAAAAGTACAATAGTTGGAAGTTGGTCTGTCAGATTAGAAAGAAAATGAGGTGTAATAGAGTCATGTTTTGAACAAAAATTTGTTCATCACATGACAAACATTCCTCTATTTTAACCAAAATTTTCAAAAATTAATATGAAGTCACCCTCCTCATGAATTTTATAGACCCAAAATGGAGGAAGCCTAAGCATGCATGTAGGCTTGACCTTAATACTATCTATTCAGCGTACAAGACTAAATAAAACAAAAATTACATAGTAGCAGTAGAATAAAAGCAAAAAAGAACATAACATCAACATTTGATAAACAAGTTAGGGTTCAATGCCATTTCTGGATGGTGGTTTTGCCGGCTCAGCACACTCCGTACCTCTTTCCTATCATGACGCCTCCCCTTTGGTGCTTCAGATGCAAACTCACCACACATGCATATTTTTTTCCTCTCCATTGCTCAAAGTTATGTCTAGGTGGTGGACATAATGTAGAAAAATGTCAAATATTTTGGCCAGATCATCAATGTGAAACTTCTGGCACCATTCAATGTTGACCAATGTTTACAGTTGAGTTTCTAGGTGCTCCATTCTTTTCTAGAGAATTTCTATTAGTTTCCTCTGTGGATCTTGATTGCTTAAACCTCTACTATGCTTCACAATAATTTTCCCCAGGAGCATCTTCATGTGATATGTAGTGTCCACCTTCTTATGGAACAGGGTTTCACGAGTCTTGGCCACCCCTGTATCAATTATCTAGTCCACCTCTTCAGCCACTCAGCCCTAATTTTTCTTAGCCCTCTATTCTCTAACATCCTACTCCAACACTTCGAGAATGGCTTTTCCTTCCTCTTGTACTAAATTTGCATAAGCATTCACAGCTTCCCAAACCGCAATATCAATCCTTGTTCACTTATGGGGGGGTTTCCTTTTGCGGGCCTCGTTGAGGCTTGCCATGATGATATTTTTTCCTACTATGATCCATATCACTGTAACCAAAACTCCTATAGAGGAATAATCAAATTGTTCGAAATATTTCTAGCCACTTTTCACCTTGAAGACATGTCGATCGAAGAATGTAATAAATCATTATTTCTTTCAAGACCCTAGAATTTCTAGTACTATTAAAAATTCCTAATTCGTCCATTAATTCCAGTTTAGGGTGTGATAAATTTCACAAATGCATTTGTGTCCACCGCCCACTTACCCTATTCATATTCCTCTAGTATCTCTTCATCACCTCCGAAATTGACACATCCATTAACTACACCCACCAACAATTCAAGTGGAATGTAGTGAGGTCTATGGTCACGCAGATGGGAGAAGGAGGGATTGTACTTCCCTCTTCCATCGTCTTTCCTCTTACGATCATCCACATGCCGCTCTTGTATTTTTTTTCAATGCCACCAAAATTCATCAACCTTCCTTTACATTGGTTGTATCTTGGCCTAGGTTCCCGATTTTCGCTGATCATTGATCTCATATTGGGTTGTTTCCCCCTATGGCGCCTATCACATTTTCAGTTTACTTTCCTGATACTGACCTCTCTCAAGCCTGTCCATCTTGGCCATATAAGAACAATCATCGTTTAACTTTCCATCTTTTACCTCTACCGAGTTGTATCCACCATGCTCTGAAGTTCCACTCGTGCCTTTGTTAGCCAACCTATCTACCACATTGTTTATCAACTATGCTCTAGGTTAAACTCAAAATTCTACATGATCGCCAAGAGTCCTTGAATTCCATGAATGATATGTCCTAGATGCCAGTGTGTCATGACCTTTCCTACATTGGTAACACACTGAAGTCATTTTTCCACCCTGATCACCATTGTCGAGTCCCCATAAATGGTGATGTGTGGGTGTTTTCCCTAACCAATAGTTCTAATCCCTCTTCCAATGCATCAAATTATGTAGCATTTATTTTAGTTGTACCCAGAATCTAGAAGTAAATATAGAGAATCCTTCTTTCATTATCTTTTATTACCCTTCCTGCACTAGCTCAAGCATGGTTTCCTTTGGAGGCTCCCTCAAAATTTAACTTTTGGAATCCTTGAGTTGGTGGTGACCGTTGTTGTGACTCCTTGGATTTGAGGTTCCTTCCTCCTATTACATTAAGATGGGGCACATTTTAACCCAAGAGTTTCCAGGATTTTGTTTTCTTATTACATAGGGTTGTCCTCCAATTTTTTAAGGTTGATTCTAAGGATTGATTCTTATATTTGTTGCAGGATTTTTTCAATTAGGGTGAAGGACGAGGAAAATTTACCCTAATATATTCGCCTGTTTCTTTCCTTCCAGACCACCCATATCACAAAGCCTAGACTTAAACACCAAGAAAGGTTTATCGAATCATTTTTCATGATTTCTCCTCTCCAATTTCTTATTTTGTTCTGAATGTTGCCCCGCTGTCTTTCTGACTTCCTAAACATCAGACATACCCAATCCCACAAGGTACTAATATACTCGCACTTGCTAAGAAGGTGATTGATGGATTCCTCCTATTTTTCATAGACATTACATCTTGAGGGTCCAATGAAACCTCTGCAACATAAGTTTTCCAAAGTTAAGATATTTTTGTGCATCACTAACCATGTGAACAACTTTATCTTTTGCCAATGTGGGATGGAGCAAAGTTTGTTCCACATTGAGTCTGTCATTTCCTGTTGGTGCCCTGTTATGTAAAGGTGAGCCTCCTTTAAGATAAATTTTCCTTCGTCTTGTCTCTGCCATATTAACTGGTCATCATTCTATGAGAAAAGCATTCTTATTCCCTATCTTTGAAAATTTTGGTCAGTTGTTCCTACTCGTGGCAACTCAGACATGTCGAATTTGGTTGTTTCTAATTTTCCCATTGTGGCTCACAATACTAGTGGACTTCCTGTTTCCCAACTCTTTATCATTTATTGTGAAGGGTCATTCTCATTGGTAAGGCTAATATGGGTTCTTGTTGTCATTCTTCCTTCCATAATAGGGTTATTCTACCATTTATGATTTCCCGAAAACAATGGTCATGTATTACCCCTTGATTTCACCAAGCCAGGTTCCATGTGGTTGATCCACCATCTAGTCGTTGAACCTAATCAAGGTTTGGGGGTTCCATTGTGGAGCACACTTTTCTTTCCAAAAATATTCCTAGAGTAGTGTAACATATTTAATCCATCTCCACCATAATTTTTCTCCATAGGCTTATTTATTGTCTCACGATCCTGGAGGCCCAAGTCGCCCCTAGATTTCGGTTCACATATTTTGTCCCATCCTACAAATGCCCAATTTTTCTTCTCTTTAGGTCCTTGTTAGAGGAAATTCCACAATATTTGGCTTAGTTTGTGGAGAACCCCTTTGGCGGTTAGTAACAAAGATATAAGATACATTGGGATGGCTTGCAATAATACATTTGTCAACACTAGAATGTCCACTACATTAAGGGCTTGAAAGTCCACCTGTTAACCTTGTGTTGTAATTTGGTTAAACTCAATCCATTTGTTCCTTCGGGATCTTGTCCACTCCTTTTGTCTTCCATTTTTCTAACAGATGAGACAAATCTAATGCATCACACTCCACAATCCCCTTAAGATCTGGATCCTCTATCCCTGCCTCACCTGGGCTCATGTCTGGAAGTATTCATCATGATGTTGAGATTGAGATAGACTGCCTAGATCTCCTTCCTTTACTTCAGATTGGCTTGGTTCTCTCAGCATTTGTTTGTGGGTTAGAGGATCCTGCATCTCTATTTTTGTTTCCTGTGATTCTTGAGCTTAAGGAATGTCATTTTCCTCCTGAGTGATTTAATCAGATAGTACCTCATAATGATTCTTAGATTCATTGTTTAACCTATAGGTCTTATGTTGTTGTTTCCTTCTAGATATCCCCTTGGCACCCACTTTTTTTAACCCCTTTGAGTCCTTGTCTAAACGAGCTCTTGGCTACTATGTCTTTTCATTGAGAGGGAATTATCTGAAGAGATGCCCATTTTCATCGCATCTTCAACATATAAAAGGAATTTGTTTGTATCTGATGCTCTATGTCCATATTTCACCCTGAAATTCAAGGGTCACTGCATCTGAGAGAGCACGTGATATGTCCATTTCAACACAGATCTAAGCATAAACGATGTATGTTCCTTGTTGGGTTGCCTCGAAAAGCTTTAGAAAGCACCCAGGTGAGTTCCAAATGGCTTCAAGAGTTTTCAAAAGCTAGTAATATAAATGAAAAGAATATAATGTGATCCATACTGGAACAAAGGTGCATGTTTCTTGTTTTGGAGTAAAGTTCTCCTTCTAGTGTCAGCATATATATAATATATATATATATATATATATATATATATTATATAATAATTTTATATATATATATATATATATATATTATAATATATATATATATATTATATATCTGTGTGTGTGTGTGTGTGTTAAGGAAAGAAACTAAGGTCCCCTATTAAATACCATATCTCTGTCTTCTAGGTTAGTAAATACAGCTGTCAAGAATCCTTTGGAGACCAAGTGGTGTCAGCTTCCCCTTTGACCTTCGAGACATACTGAATCTAAGTACACAATACTTTCTCATTTAGCCAGATTCCTGTAAACTTATAGATCAACGCGTACATTTTCGTATGGTCTTTGTGGGCTTGGGTTTGTGGATCAATGAGCACCACCTTAGGGTTCTTCTTCGAATTTGACTTGCCCACCCCATTTGGGCCTAATTGTGAAGGCCTGAGTCCTTTCTCTATAGACCCTCCATTTTATGCATCGAGATTTGTGCCATTTGACTTTGACTTCTTTGTAGACTCCACCCTATTGATTCCTTGTACCATTTCCCATATCTTCTCGGTATGAACCCATAACCCACCTTGGATTCCTTTTCCTCTATTAATGAAGACATTGTGGTAGGAGAGAGTAAAGCTCTCCCCTCCGATTTCTCCCATGCGGACTCGGATCTTGCAGACCATATCGCGAATACAAATGACCTTGTCAATCGAGATGCAAGTCACCTTGTTAGTGCTCTATGTAGTACCATAGAAACAAGATAAACTTAAAGCACTCAATAAATTTGAGCCCACAAATGTGCATGCAACATGCATACTAAAGTAGCTTGAACTCTTCCGAGTAATTTTGAATTTTTATAATGGGAATTATTTTGTTCATTTTTCGATATTCCACAAAGCTAAAAAAGAATTGAGGTATGACGAGTCTAAGTCTTTGTTCGAGGCACCCCTCCTTCTAGATATCTAGAAGCTCCATTAGTTTTACACCATAATGAAATCTCCTCTTTGGTGGAGATTATAGAGAGAAATCGTCGCAAAATAAACAAATGGACCTGTAGATCACTCAACTTTCTGAGCCGTTTGATCCTCACAAGAGAAGTGTTACAAGCCTTACCTAATTACCAACTCTTAGCAATGCCACTCCCAGTTATGGTAGCAAATAAAAAAATCATTATGGACAAATTTCCTATGGAAAGGCTCAACTAGTAGACATAAGTGGGTGTTCGTGGGGTGGCACAAGTTTGCTCTCCCCAAGTTAAAAGGTGGATTAGGATTGTGAAATCCCATCCTCACTCTCACAATGTATGTTATGAAACTTTGGTGGCAATGGGTATAGTGAGGCTCCCAAACCTAGGATTAATATGGTCACATAAATACTTATCCTTAAAGACAAAACATGATCAATTGAGCTTCAATGGGGGTTATTTAAGGGTCAGGAATATGGAATTGGGCCTTTCAGAGAAGAGGACATGTGAATAAAAAGGCATTCTGGGAAATTGGCAATGGCACAATCGCTGCATTCTGGGAGGAGTCATGGCAACAATGTCCCAATGTAAAAAAATGAATAGCTTTGAATAATAAAGGATCTCACTCAATCACAAGGTGCTTATCATGTTGTCAATTTTTGGAAAATTAACAATAGAGGCAAGACTTGATGACAGTGGAAAAATCAAGAAGATTAGGATAAATCACATGAACATACGAAGGGCATTATTCATTGGAATGCATACAACACGACATTACAAAATCGCCTAATTTTCATATAACAAAAACTTTTTATTTTGCAATGGGGGAATCAGCATTCAGGGTCCTTCTCAATAAAACAAAGTTACTCTATGGCAGCAGATGATCAAACGCAAGAACAGTTGCAACTATGGAAACACGTATGGAACCTTGGTGGTTGGCCCAAAATAACAACCTTCATTTGCTTGGTTGCTTGGGGTCGTCTACTAACATGGGAGCATTTTAGATATAATGGTTTTGAGGGACCATCGAGATGTGTTCTTTTCTCTGAGGAGGAAGACACAACGTATCACTTATTTCTCAAGTGTCATTTTGCTGACAATTTGTGGTGCTTCATTAAGAAAATATTCATATGATCCATACCACCCACTTTGACAATCAAATCTTGGTTGTAAGCTTGTTATGAGTGAAAATTTAAACACCCATGGATAGGGAAAGCATGGCATTTAGCCATCGACTTCTCTCTTTGGGTTCTCTAGAAAGAAAGAAACCTACCACCTTTTGAGGGAAAACATGGGACTTTTCAAGTGCTTAAAGACATTATTCTTAAAACCATCAGGGAAATGACAGTGGCAATCCCTCCACCCACTTATGAAGGCATCATCAATGAAACTAACACACTTATATTCAAAGACTTGGGTATCCAGTTGTTAAAAGGTTGTGATAATCCCTCAAACAATCAACATAGTAAAGCTTCCATTGCAATATTTTGTATATCTCCCCTATAGGCCTTCATCAACCTCAGTTTTGATGGAGCCTCTAAAGGCAATCCATGACAAGCAGGCATTGGGGGTATCTTTAAGATTCTTAGTTCAACACCTCTGTGTGTTTTTGCTCGATCCTATAGGATGTCTACGAACAACATGGCATAGTTATCTACGAAAAACATGACATAATTCAAGGCGCTCAAATGTGGGCTCCAAATAGCAGCTAAGGAAGGATACAAGTTAATTTAGATACATGCTGACTCCCAACTCATCATAAGTTAATTTAGATACATGCTGACTCCCAACTCATCATAGTGGTTATCAGGAAATTACTCCTTGGTCATTTGCCTGATAGAATCATCCATAATTGGCATCTGAAGACAACAGTTGCAAATATCTAGGATCTATTATCAAACTTTAATTAAGTTATTCCATTACACACAGGGAGGAAAGGGAGTAAGGTGGAAAACTACTTTGCCAAATGGGGAATATCGCCTCTGAAATTTCATGGGAACTATTATCAAACTTTAATTAAGTTATTCCATTACACACATGGAGGGAAGGGAATAAGGTGGAAAACTACTTTGCCAAGCGAGGAATATCGCCTCTGAAATTTCATGGGAGGAAATGAAACAAAAGGACAGTTTCATGTAGATCATTCAATTGATCCATCAATATAAGACATCTACAAACAATCCTCTCCTTGATGGGGGTGATCGTCAACGTGACCACTTCGGCAGGCACACTAAACCAGATTACATCTCTAATTAATCTCCATGTCAACCCATAGCACGCGTGTCCACCCCGTGAAACATCTTTTGGTCGTCCTTGTTAATGGGTATGGGCCCTCTCCGCCAATTCGCATGGCGACCGCGTGGAAAGCGTGGGTTTGTGGTAAAGGGGCTCACCTAGTTTACACTCTATTAAATTCCCCACCTCCAAGCTCTGACTTTACATGCACTCCGTGATCATCACACTGGCTCATTCCTTTTATCCTTATGGATATGGAGACCTACTGTCATTGTGGATTTGCTATCGCTCGGGATCTTCTTGAAAGGCGAATTTGACTCATTAATGGTTTCATCATGCACTCTTGTTTCGTTTTTGGGAGTCTCGGACCTTCCTGGGACACATGGCCCTCCTACAACTTTCTCTTATGATGTTAGCAGGGTGGGAGAGTTTAGGAGGTACGTTTGTTGATCACGTTGGTGCTCTCTGTGTTGCAAAATTGTGGGTAGCTCTGGCATGGTTCATCATCGAGTAATTATGCTACATCAAGGTTTATCTCATAACCGGCACCCCCTTTCCCCCGGCACCCCCTTTCCCCTCTGCACAACCTCGGTGTTCTTATTTTTTTTTTACCTTATAAGAGTTCAGGGTTTCTGGGTAAGAGAATTCCTCCATGTTCTTTGTGCTGTTGTTGTAAAATATGGGGCGTGGCTCGCCTTTTGAGCTAGTTGTCGTCCTTTCTCGAGCTTCCTTGGAAAGAACAGAACCTACTGGGTTTTCCTTCAACTATCCAGTGCTCGTCTGTGGGTCTCGTATTCGAGTACCTTCTCGATTTGGTTTTGGGGTTGTGTTTAAGCGCTCCGAGGTCCTTACGGTTCTCCTGGTACAGACCATATCTCGTAGTCTAAAGCAGCGCTTCAAGGAGACCAGTTATATGTTCGCTTTTGTTTGCACTATAGGCTCACTCAATTAACTATTTGTTTGCGTTGTTTGGTCTTCCTCATGGCTCCTATTACCATCCCGATTTTATTACCCTCCTCCATAGGTAGCTTTCGTGTCAGTACTATTGCGGGAAACCCCTTTTGTGGTCAGTCGTAGGAGTGGTTATTATTGATTCCAAGGAAAACACGGTGCCAAGGTAGCGTCAACCGACACATTGAGGTGGGGCTAGCGGGTCTGACTCTTCGGATGGGAGTACGTAGCTAATTCCTTTGAAGTTGCTCCCTTGGAGGTTCAAAAGGAAATCCTGAGGTTGGAAGCGAAGGAATATGGTGAAACTTAATATTTTTTTACCTTGAGATTAGTGGAGTTTGTCTCACATAGAATTCTTGAAAATTTAGAAAGAGACATCTCGACTTTCTTCATTCCATCACTCATCATCGACCATCACTCATCATCGACCAATGGAGACAAAAAAATCTTTGCAAGCTCGGAAAAAATCAAGCACATCATGAGAGTCATTCGCTACAACTTGGATAACATTTTGGTCAGATTTACTTGGGTGGAAAGATACATAGCTTGGATGAAAGTTTGAAAGATACATAGCTTCAGATTCTGAATCCATTGGACATGTCGAAAAGGACGCACTTCCTTTCAACCCCATCAGTGCTAACTCATCTTCACCCGGGAATAACTCCCATAATATTGGCTCTCCAAAATCGGAAGTCATCATCCTTGATTAGCCTATTTATTTTCAATTCTAGTATCGAAGTGTTGTGGTAACTATGTTGTTAATTTTGTTGTACTTAACGTAATTATGTTCGTTTATAATCGCATAATATCCTTTTGTAAAGATTGCCCAATAGAAAAATAGATTAAATTAAGCCATACACTATTTTTTGGTTCTATATCTAGGGGTAAAAAAGCACTCCTTTTGGTTACGGGAAAAGGGATTTTTGGTCCCAATGACATTTTTCAGAAACAAACTGTCATGTAACTCCCTTGGTTTCCGATAGTAATAGAGACATATATTAAGAAAAACAGTCTAAAGCTGGGAAAATAGAAAAACTGTGGAATATTGAAGCATCACGGATAAAAATTTGTGTTGGAGGGTTCTAAATATTTATGTCAGATTCTTAATAATCGCCGCATTTGATGATAATAGTAATGGCCAGATCTGTAAACCAATTCACAAACTGGGATGTTATATAACGTGAAGTTTTGGGATGTTATATAACGTGAAGTTGAAGCAGTTGATAACGGTGCTTTCTATTGGTCTGAAATAGGATTTGGGCCGATAGGAACTTCGTGGACGCTGGCGTTATAACGCCGAGAATTATCCCGAGGCGGAGGCGCACTTTTGCGGGCATGAAAGCCAGGAGGAGGAACTCGAACATTGAATTGGTTCTGATCAGATGAAAGACACCGGGATTCGATCTCGTGACCTTGACATGATGAGGCCAAGGCATGGACCGCATTCAGTGTTACAATGCCTTTTACTGTCAGAATGAACGCGCTCAAAAGAGAAGAAATTCAGTACTCAGAAGCATTCTTTGCTTAACCCAAACATAAAAGTATATGGTTCCCCTATTACCACTAGCGAAAACTGATGAATCACAGATTCATTGCCACGACATACACATCAATCAAAGTTCGCATAATGAGCGTTTTCCCTTGGGCCCATCGTATTGTATGCCTTCTATTCTCGACAACATGTTTCAGAGATTTACATCAAATTTGGAGTTGCTAGTTTTAGGTTGCGGAAGTTTATCGCATTAAGACATCGAAATAAAAATGCCTTAGCCTAACACAATTTCGGAAAACAATGGAAATACCATTTTGAAAACTGAAGTAGTTATTTTTGGAAATTCGGTTTCAAGCTTTATGTTTTTGAGATATTGAATCCATTCCTACTATAAAAAATTATTCAAATATTTCTAAAATTATATTTTTTTAACAAGAATTTCTCAAGGAAATTGAAATGGTGACTTATGTAAACATTGCCAACAAAAATAAAATTTGAAATTCCATATACGCCTACAGAAATTTTAAATGGTCAAAACTGAAATTTTTCTTCCGACTCCATATGTTTGTGAAATTTTATGCTTTAGAGAGATTATTCATTCACGCAAGTGTTATGGAGTATATGTTGTTATCTATTACTAGGAATAATAGAGATTGCATTTTATTAAACTTAAACAAGGTAGAATAGATGTGTTTATTATGAAGTAAAGTTTTATAGTCTTAATTTAATTATTATTAATTAATTAATGGGTAAATGGTAGGGATTTAATATTTCTAGAAACATTCTTAATTTTAAAGGTAGGTATGTTCTTATGCAAACAAAAAATTATAAAATAAAATTAATTTTATATTATAGAGAGATAGAGGTTATAAAAAATATTCTCATGTTTATTATGTATTCATGTCTATGAAGTTTATTGCTATTTTTTTTTATCTGAATTAAATTTGGATTATTTCAAAATTTCTGAGTACATTATTAAAACATAACAATTATCCATTTTATATAGTTTTATGTCTCAAAATGTCTCAAGGGAAACTGCAATGTTGATTGTTAGCTTAAGGTCAAGTTATCCAAAATAAACAATAATTGTTGATAGCAACTAAAACTACCATGTACTGAACTACATAAAGAAGAAAAACAAGTGCTAGCAACCAAAACCCAATATCAAGAGTTTGAAGAGGTCACTGGAGCTCAATCCCAGGCACTAGAACCTATAAGAGTTGGAGGCTTAAGTTCACATTGAAGAGACTTTTCAAGTGGGCTAGTCGAGGATCAAGACTCCCCAAGCAAGAAAACTGATATCACTGCACGTGCTTAATTTCATTCAAGGAAGAGACGACATCATTATGGTCCTCATGCTACTCTTTGAAGAGCCTACCCATAAGGGTTTTCATCCACCAAATGGAGGGTGATGGAGTTTAGGCTGATTTGAAATTAAAGACTTGAAGGTTTCATAAAAAAATTGCAAGCAATTTTATGTCTTGTGGGCAATAGATGAATTTGAAAAAGCACATAAACTTAGTGTTTCTAGTTAAGTTTTCTAGAAATAAGACAGAGAAAAATAAACCATGAACAACATCACACAATGAACAATTTGGTGATGGAGTTCACCCCTCTTGGGCTACATTTTCACGTCAAGATTCTAATGTTCGACCTTCAAAATATAGGCTCAAATCTGAAATTACATTAGTTTACATAGCTCAAATCACAAAAATGATACTGCCATTGTGTCCAGAACACCCACAACCCCTATCGAGGCTCTTCTTGGGTTCAAAAAGGATGAAAATTGACCAAGTTAGGCCTCTTTCTCCAATTCCCTGCTACCTGTCTTGCAAATTGGCAAAATTATCTAAATGTGCTACGAAATCCACATTTTCACTCATTGTCGAGCAAAAACTTTGCTTGGGATTGATGCTAATTCTGATGTAAAATGTGAAATTTGTTGCTTCATTTAAATGTGGCAATAGTCCCTAGCACTGATTTTCTAGCCCTTAAGGGCGATCACATGCCACATATGCGCACCAGGGGTCGGGGGCTAACCGCATGCCCTTGCTAGTTCGCTCTGCGCCAAGGCATATTTGTTGCCAACAGGACAAGGGGCTAGGGCATTTTTGCCCACACCCTCCGCCATATACGTTGATCATGTGGCGTTGTATGTTGGGGTCACATGCCCTGCTCTTTCCACCAACTCCAAACCAAATTTAATTTAAATATAATTTTTCTACATAGTTATAATGACCACTTCATTGGTTTGTTTATTCGACCAATGGTTTGTAACTGATAGGTCATGGGTCCAGTAACAGCATGGTCAACTGGTCGACCCATAAAATTTTTTTTGTGAAAATATAGGGCCACATGTCATCCTTCCATTGGGCATGTGGCGCCTCATCATTAGCCCACATCAACACACCATCAACTAATCAAATCTCGAAAACCCGGCCTCTACAGGCCTACCACATGTCAACATGAGATTGGCTTGCTTAGCACTATACCCTGCATAGTGAGTTGATGATGTCATCATATAGAGTGCCCAGTTAGCAACCCAGTCAACCCTGCAAGTTGACTTTTTATCTATTTTCTGAAAACTTCATAACATAATCACTTTTGCATATGATGTCGTATTGAGAAAATTCAAACAGTGTTGGAATGAGAAGGATCAACACTATGATTTAGCATTAGTTTAGATCGATTTTGAGCACCTTTTTATTTTGAGCATATTTTTGATCCACTTGATCATTCCTCCTCAGAGGCTTTTAGACCACCAAAAGTTTATTTTTATGAGCAAGTGAGGGTACAACTCCCTCACTTTCTCAATCTCAATCCACCTTTACTTGAATTAGTACCTTCGATCGCCACTCAAACATACTCCACATCACCTATGCTTGAAGTCTTGATTCCCTGTGAAGAATTATATCTTCCTGCTACTCATCTAAATATTCAAGAGAAAAATCTTCAATGGACGGAACTTTAACATTCTCTTCATGATCATCAATCATTAGAGGCTCATACAATCTCAATTTTTCCACATTCACAATAGAATAAATTTTCATATAAGGTGGAAAATCTAATCAAAAAGCATTATTACCACTCTTCTCCAAAACTTTGAAAGGACCATATCTGATTGGTTTGAGTATTTTACCTTAACCATGAAGTCTTACGTTGCTGATATACAACCAAACTTGATCACCCACTTGGAAATCATGATCAACCCGATGCTTGTCATGTCTTGAATTGTTCTTGGCTCTGTTTTTCACAAGTTTCTCTTGTACACTTTGATGCACTAGCTAAATTTGTTCAATAAAATGCTTGGCTTTGTCTAGATCACTATGTTCATCTACTGGAATATCTTTACCAACGATGAAATCCAAAGGAGACTTTGGTAAATAACCCAAATAAACTTCAAATGGAGATAATTTTGTAGACGAGTGCTTGGCATAATTATAGGCATGCTAGATTTAATGCAAATGTTCATCCAAATGTTTTGGATGCTTATCACAATATCCATGAAGGAGATGCACTATTGTTATTTTTACCACTTCTATCTGGCCATCGGCTTGTGGATGAAATTTTGTGCTCTTCTTCAACTTGGTGTCCACAAGTTCCCACAAACTTGACCAAAACTTCCCCACAAATCTAGAAGCTCGACCGGAAATAATAGAAGTGTGTAACCCAAAGTGTACCCATACATTTTGGAAGAACATATTTGTGATATTTTCAGATGTAACATGTTTCTTACATGGTATCAACAAACACATTTTCTTAAACGATCCACAAAAACATAAATATAATCATGATATTTCTTTGACATTGGTAGTCCTCCTACAAAATCCATAGAAATACTTTCCCAAGGAGGAGAAGGAATAGGAAGTGAAGTGTACAAACCCAATTTCCTATTCCTAGGCTTACTAGTAGCATACATGGAACATCCTCTTACATATCTTGAAACACTTTCATTCATGTGAGGCTAATAATAATAACTCTGAATTTGTGCATTTGTTTTGCCAAACATAAAAGAATATGGAAAACATAAAAAAATATGGTTCACATGGTTCTATATTACCACTAGTGAAAATTGATGAATCACAAATTGATTGCATGACATACACATCAATCAAAGTTCACATAGTGAGTGTTTGTTTGTTTTCCTTTTATTCTCACATTTTTCAAACGTTTCCATGATATTTGGAGTTGTAATTTTTTTGGAAATTTATCACATTAATATAACGAAATAAAATTTGAATTTGAAATTCCGTGTCCCTTTACAAAATTTTTAAATTGTCAAAATTGAAAATTCTCATTTAATTTCATATGTTTGGGAAGATTTATGCTTTAGAGAGATTATTCATTCACCCAATTGTTTTGGATTGTGTGATATTCACTATTACAAGAAATAATACAGATTTCATTTTATTAAAGTTAAATGAGGTAGAATAAATGTGTTTATTTTGAAATAGGGTTTTTTTGTTATTTAATTATCATTAATTAATTAGTTAATGGATGGATAGTAGAGATTTAATATTCATAGAACATTTTTACTATTAAAGGTAGTTATGTTGTTTTGTTTTATTAATGCCTATTATGTCTTGATACATTTGGAAGGCTGCTAAAAAAAATATTTCTGAATTAAATTTGTATTATCTTAAAATTTCAACATACATCATTAAAACATCACAATTCATCTGGTGTATACAGTTTTTGGTCTCAATCTCGCTCAGGGGAAGTTGTATATGTTGATTGTTAACTTAAGATCAAGTATTTCCAAAATAAACAATAACTACTAATAAAAACTAAAGCTGCCATGTATTGAACTACATAAAGAAGAAAAACAACTGCTAACAACCATAAGACAATATCACAAGTCTAAATAGGTCACTGGAGCTCGGTCTTAGGCAATAGGACTTATAGGATTTGGAGGCTTATGTTCAAACTAAAGATGACTTTTTAGGTGGGCTAGTTAAGGATCCAGACTCACCAAGCAACAAAATTGACATCAGTGCACCCTAATAATTTCATTCAAGGAAGAGATGATATCATTATGGTCCTCATTCTTCTCTTTGAAGACCCTACCATAAGGGTTTTCATCGACCAGTGCAGGGTGATGGATTTTAGGCATTGATTCTATCTTCCCCAAGTATGACCAAGTCTAGGAACCCAAGCTACCTCCTCCAGGATTTCAAAGTTGAAATAATATTAACAATCATTGGTGGTGAGGGTGTCGAGTTAGTGGATCTCTTCACAAATTTCAAGAGGGGTAGCATAATGAAAGATAGTGGCAACTTCTTGGACCTAGCCTTGGGTGTGTTTCCTTCCTTGGTCACCTCGACCACCACCTCTGCAGTGACTATGCATATGTTTATATGGAATAATGCACCAAGAAACACATAATCAATTAAAGAAAATATGCCACAATAACCTAGGAATGATAAGAATAATACTAAGAGAGCCAAAATGAAAACAAAGCCAAGAGATGTTGGAGGTTATGGATAGTCCTAGCCATCATATAAGGGAGAACCAGATAATTAGAGAGGTAGATAAAAACCTTCGATTAGGGTCACACACTAACCAAGAGACATTGTGAAGTAGACCACAATACATACCCTTACAAAATATATCAAATCCACCTAAATTTCACTAGAGAGACACAAAAAAAGAAATTAAAATAACGTGCCATATGGGAAAGAAAACACCCTGATGTATCCACCCAACAATGATTGCATTGTTGAATTTTCTTGTGCTAAGGGTAGTATGGAATTTCCTGCAGCTATAACACCTAGCTCTAGTGAAATCTAGTCAGTCTCGTAGTATGCTACCTCAACATAGGAAAAGCCAATCATTATTCCAATATTCAACCTCCCCTATGAGCACTAGGTCCCTCCAAACACAAAGTCCATATTGGGTTACATGTAAGAATAGTTCACCTTGGTGTCATTGTTAGAGGTAAGTGACCTCACCTCAAGAAGAGACATTGATTTAAGTCATGATTCTACAAATGCCTCACAACACACAACTATTATTGCTAAGAAGCCAAGATAATAGACCCACCTAAGGTGGGGAGGATCCCAGGCACAACATAAAGGCCAGAGAGCATGATGTCTCCTCATTGTAGTGTTTTCTTCTCAACGATGTACGAAAAGAATCCACTTAAGATTGTGGATGACAAACAATCTCAAAGATATAAATGGCTCCTAAACATTGTAGATCTGCAGCAACTGATAGAAACAAAAGTTGCCCAAATTCAGATCTATCCCACAATCATAGTTAAACAACAAAAAGAAACAGTAATAACTCCAATCATCCAATGGAAACGATATATACAAAGAATAATTTTTATTATAACACCTGTGAAGGGAACAAATTAATGTTACCAGCCCCCCTCTATGGGATGGGTTCTTGGCTATCCTCAAATGTCTTCAGCTTGTGTAGAGTCCCTCTCCTCTATAATGTGTAAAACCCAACAAAAATATGGTGTGTGACAATGAAAATAATCAGAGTTACAAAATGAGTGCAATAATGAAGATAATCTAAAGTGAATAATGAATGGAAAACCCTCCTATTTATAACAAAATATTGAGTTATCCTCGAATAATGAGCAATAATAAAATATTATTAACTCCATTCTTGGAATAACCACTTGGAATATTTTATTATATTTGGTTAGGAGGAAAAAGTATTTAAACTTTTATTTAGAAATAATAAATAAATATATAATTTATTTATCATCTCAAGAAATTGGTTAAGGGATAATAAACAAATAATGATTTATTTAATTATTCGTAAGGGATTTAGTCAAATTTGACAAGGAATAATAATTAATTAGTGATTAATTAATTATTCCTAGAGAAAATAAGATAATCAATAATTTGTCTATTGATTTTTCATAATTGGGTCAAATATGACAAGGAATAATAATTGAACAATGGTTTAATTGATTATTCCTAGAAGAAAATCAAATAAATAGTGATTTATTTAATTATTCCTCATGGGTTTAATTATAAATTACTTAAGAGAGGTGGTTTATTAAGTAATTTCTCACAGTGAAAGCAATTTTACTATGGTAAAATTGGCTTTGCATGGTGTACTTCAATCCATCTAGTAAATTAGGCTAGATGACACATTTTTTTATTGATAACACTCCTCATAGAGAAATTGGATTGATGAACAGTTTCCATTGTAATGAATGAGGAAGGAGCATTTCACATGTGTAGTGCATGGGGCAGGCTAGCCATGCCACACCCCCTCTTAAATATTGTGAGAGGCAATGGTGTGCTGAGCTCACCCTCCAACCTCCAATGTCACTTTGGCAAACACCTCGATCATGGTCCTTCTGTCATCATCTAGAAAGGATTGCAGCAAACATTTCTAACTTGATGTCTCCCTTAAAGAACACGTTATAGTTAGATAAATGTTATTGTCTTGAAATCCCAAGTTAGCTAGGAAATATGTTTCTTTGTTTCTTGTTCAATGAGAATGTGAGGCTATTACGTAATGAATGGAATGGAGTAGCATCTTAATGCGAGAGTTGATGTGCCCAAGTCTCCACCTCTTGAATAATATTTCTATAAGGACTATGTTTATGATTTTCCTATTAGTCCCTATAACTAACTAAGAATCCCCATCAAATTGTAGTTTAGAGTATCCTTCATTGATCACTATAGTTAGACCTCCTTACCATAGCTCCCTTGATAAGGATTACCTTTGGAAGTTCCCTCAAATTTTAACTCCAAAAAACCCAAAAGGGGGAATGTAAGAGGAAGGAGAGGACCATCTAGGAGAGGAGATCTTAGGAGAGGGTTGAGATAATAGAAGCAGAGAGCTCAAGCTTGAATAAATCTCAAATTCATGTTGATTCATTTTCCAATCATCATAGGACCATGTTTTAGAGAGAATGGTCTCATAAATATTTTTCGTTATAAGGTGCTACATTGTGTCTTCATTCTCTTTCCTTTGCTTAAATATATGTTTTGTCATTTTTTTCCATAGTACCCACATAAGTCTTTGACTTACAGCCTCAGAATTCCTTTGGTTGATTGGAAAATAGAAGATCCTAACATGGGATCAAATTTGTAAAAAAGTATTTTAGGGCCCTGTTTGTGTGACCTATGTTGGAAATAGAAAGATACGATGGAACATGTTTTAAATGCTTGCCCTTTCATTAGTGATCCTTTTTTCATTAAAGGGAAAGCATTTAAAATATGTTCCATTGTATCTTTCTCATTCCAATAGAGGTGGGACAATGAGGGGCCCTAAAATCCTTTTTTCCTAATTTGATCCCATGTGAGGATCCTTTATTTTCCAATAAACCAAATGAATTTTGTGAATGTAGTCCAAATACTTATGTGGGTGCTATTGAAAGAAAGGAATGCCCAACTTTTAAGCTTATTGGATATTTTTTGAATAATTCCTTTCCAATAGGAAAATCTGAAGGAGTTTTTTACCAAAAGGGCTCCTAGGTATTCAAGGGGAAGACTATTAATAGGAAATTCCAAGATTCTATCTTGGTGTCTCTAAATAGTCACATTGGTATTGAAGAAGTATATGTTGTATTTCCCCCCTTTATCATCGTACATGGGGCATCCATAAAGTCATTGAGGATAGTTTTTAAGGTCAAAGTCTCCCTCACAATGGGCGGGAAAAGGAGAATATGTCAACAACGTATTTTTGATGGGTGATAAGAATATCATTCCTATAAAGGAAGAGACCCTTAATGATATCCTGGCAGACTAAGTCTTTATGATATCTAGTGAACCCCTCAACTACAAAGGTTAATAAAAGACGAGATAGGATATGATTAACAGAAGCCTTAAGAGGGGTTAGAAGTCATTGTTGGGGACCCATTCAAGAGAATATAGTAAAAGGGAGTACAAATTAAGGATGTGATCCAAGCGATCAACTGAGGAGAGAACCCAAAGTATTGAAGAGTTTGGAGACGATAATCCTAGTTTAACCAATCATAATATTTAGAGAGGTCCAATTTAATTAGCATACCAAATTGTTTGGATATCTTCAAAGAGTGGACAACCTCGTGGGCTACTACAATCCCATCAAGAATTTGAGGGACTTCCATAAATCTTGTCTACTTAGGAGAAATAATGTTGTTCAACAAAGGTTTAAGTGAGTTCACAATTATTGAGGATATAATTTTATATACAACATTGTAAAGGGAAATCGGTGAGAATCCATTAGGATTATCTACTCTACCAATTTTTGGAATTAAATAATGAATTTAGCATCAATACCTAGCCATATATTTTGGGAGTAGTGGGATTCTTCATCCAATTCATGCACTTTAGGTCTTACGAATGACCAACAAGCTTAGAAGAAGTCCATTGTGAAACCATTAGCTATTGTGGCTTTACTTTTAGGCATCACCATTACCACCTCTTACACCCTTAAAAATGATATTTCTCTCATTTTATTACACCTCTGAAGAATAGATTGGTTAGTTGTAGTTCTAGCATTAATGCCTTTTGACAAGAGGATATTACTTTCATTCCTCAAATTGTGAATATTTTGTTCTTGGGAAGGGGAATTTTTATCTAGTTTGTATTTTTAAAGGTAGAATTGATATGCATGAAATAACAAATGATCATATAAATACTCTTAATATTAACATCATATCTTTCTATGTAAATACACTGAATGAGGGTGTAAATCTTATGAAGCCAAATGCAAAGAGAAGCAATTTTTTTTTTTTTTATATATAATAGGCTATTACTCTAATCCATCTTGTGAGAGGGTTCATTACCATGATGTTCCAAATTATAACTTATTATCATCATTGTGGTATCTATCTTTAATAATATCATTAATATTTATAATTATTTCCCATTTTCCCTCTCTTTTGGATCTCCTTTTTTAACTACTTGTTCCATGAGAATGACATCCTCATTTCCTATCCCTTTTAAAATCAAAGAATTAATGTATACACCAAATTTATGGTCAATACAATTTACCCTAACATGGATCAATCTATCTTTATGTTCAATTATCTTTCCCAACCTTTTTGCTTCTCTAACATAAATTGTTCCATTTTGTGATTTATTTTTTATTGATTTTTTCCTACTATTTTATGCTTATGATTATAAGGTTCAATTTTTTTTCTATATAAAGAGTATCTATTAAGAGTATCTATTACAAAATTATAAAATAGAGGGTTGCAAGGAGGCATATTAGAAGTTAAGAGTCTAATGATGTGATCCATGCCACATCCTTGGCATTGGATCTTAGTGGAGCAGATGTAGCAGAAATACATGGAATGTGGTGTTCAATAGGGTCCAACCTAGCATCCATTTATTCAAGACATACCTATTTGTTTTGTTGAACCCATTCAACATCTTCAAGGATTGCAAAGATATCATATCTTTTTGCGTAATTTTTAGTTAAACCTTGCCCAACGAGGATTTCATTTGCCAATATATCAAAATGACATTGAAGTGTTTTTTTTTCCTTTTCCTCGTATGAAAAGGGTCAAAACTCCATTGTCTAAATTCATCCATGGTCTTTGTGACTTAGAAGACTTGTCTTTTTCTAGCTACCAGGGTTTCCAATTAATAAATATTATTACAAGTAGCTAGGGGACAAATGAATGAAAAGCAACCCAAGCTTCTTGTTTGGCTAAGTTTTGACCATCGGGACCATGACCTCCGTCCCCACACCAATGTATTTTACATTGATGCTACATGGTGTTAGACATATTTATCCTCCTACTTATATCATAGAAATGGGCATGTGCTGAGGAATGAATGACCATATCAAACATAATCAATACCTTTGAAAAAATCAAGATGGTGTATCCCTCGAGGGATAATACATGACTCCAAAATATGAATGAACAATGATAGGAAATAAATTGAGGTTGGTAAATGCAACGACAACGAATTGGAAAAGAAAGACAACCCCAATGCTGAGATGAACCCCACTATTATGAATGCATTGAAGATACAATTCCAATGTCAACACTGGAATCCAATTTCAAAAGTCAACACCATAAACCAAACCTAAAATCCAATATCTAAAACCAAGCATAATATCGGCAACAATATGATAATTATGAGAGTGATTCAAAGTTAACCAGAATGCGGTGAATTCATTGCATCAAGGATGAAAAACTGAAGAGGATACCTATGTGGTAGCTACGATAATAGCTTGATGTGGTGCTATGGTCCTCTTCCAAAATGTTTGCAGTTTTCTTACTCGTCTTTCTTTTCGCAAACCTGACAATAACATCAACCAAATCTCTCTTGCACAACCCACAGTTAGCACCTCTGTTAACAGATTTCTCCACAAGTGCTCCTGAGAATGGTATCCAATTGTACCCCTAGCTTGTTTGAAGCGAGTTGCTTCTTGTGACACCTAAGTTCTTGCATGCAACAAGCTAAGCCCACTTCCTCAGAACTCTGAGCTTTTTCCCTACAACGCTCCAATTCCTCCTGTCTTGCCTCCCTCCTTTCCTTCTTATGATTGTGAATGCCATGGGTGGTGAGGTATCTCTTGATCTCATACTTAAATGTGCATGGGGTGGCCATACCACCCCGATTATCAAACCTCTACATTTGCGGTACTCTTCCAATCGTACTATAGTGAGGTGCGGCACTACCAACCACTTTCTTTTCACTAATAATTGCAATTGTAGACTACACCTAACATTCACACTTAATTTATTTTTCATTACCAAGTATTATTTTATCCTTTATACATGAGGAAAACCCATACACATTCATCAAACAACATTAACACATGTAAATGCACAACAGTATAAAGGGAGGGGCAACTCCCTGCAATATGAGTCTGCCCGTATATCAATATATGTAATCTTGAATTTTTACAACATAAGCTAAATCTTGGAGGAAACCCCAAATTCACACTTAGCCAAATTTTCACATCTTCGGCAAACTTGGTTGCCCAGCTCGTTGGCACCTCCAAATGGTCGCCACACGACTCGCCCAACACTTCATTCATCTATCGCATGTTTCCACCTGGCTTGTTCACCATTCATTTGGCAAAGGCCCAAACCGTGTTACCTTGCTCGACATTATCGTTCAACCCAACTGTTCCTTTGTCCAGCGAGTGCACACGCACCCGTGTCTCCACTCACCCATGTCACCACTCACCCGAACTCTTATTCATAGTTTCGACCTCCCTTCATTCGGTGGGCCGCACGTAGTATTACCTACACAAAATCCCATTCACGACCTCCGATTCAAACACCCGTCATTCGGCTAATACCCACACCGTGTCATCCTACATGAACTTTCAACCTCCATTCAACCCTACACGAATGTCCTACCTGGGTCACCCGACGTTCTACTATGCACGGATGCCCAACTTGGGTCGCTCGTCATGTAGCCCTGCATTGATGCCCAACTCGGGTTGCCCATCATGCAGCCTTGCATGGATGCCCAACTCAGGTCGCCCGTCATGCAGCCCTACACGGATGCCCAACTTGGGTCACCCGTCATGCAGCCTTGCATGCTATGGCTCCCAAACTTCGCACTTCTCGCCTTCGCCTTTGCTCTACGTCCAAGTGACTTGCTAGTGTTCGAATTCCTTTTTCTCACCCATCCTCCTGCCTATACATATAGTTGGATGGCGGGTCGTGCCACTCGACCAACCCATCGTTGTGTTGCCTAGCCGACTTCTTTCATCCGTAATGTTTCACCCAGGAGGTGGATCGGCCTGCCCAACTCGTGGGACTGCCCCCTCCCCTCGTCCATTGTTCATACTTTGTTCAGTCAGCCCGCGGGTCGAGCGCCCATTTCGCCCGCTATAAACTCATGACCAATACTTCGCTGACGTACTTTTCACATCGCGTTTCACTCGGTTGGCCACAACTCGTCTCGTTGGAGTCACCCTGCTCGTCACACGGACCGCGGGTCCTTACATCCTCCCCCACCTGAAATCGTTTTCGTCCTTGACAATTCCTCATCCCAACAACCATTTATCACCAAGATATCCATACCAAGGCATATACTCCATCGGTATGTCATAGATCGGAATGTCTCCTCAATCCATGATCATTAACCACCTCGTCACAATCTCCACATGTTACTCCCATCGTGGAAGGCTAGCCCCTCCATCTCAAGCTAAATGTTCACTGAAACATATCGTGTCGACCTCATCACGTGTTGTCATCGTGTGAACTGCTGCCATGATACTCCAACAAATGCTAACACATATCTTCACACTGCTAGCCCTCATGATTCGAACTAGTCGGGTGATTAGTCCAATTGTCACGCTCAAACCATAAGAATGCACATCCTTATGCCACCATCAGTGTTTTCTCAGAACATCCTATCACATCCTCAACTTGATCAAGAATCCATCTCCATACAAGTAAGCCATGCCCAGGTCCATGAAGTAGTCTCCATCTTGTCTGCAACATCTTGTCCATGATGTTTGGTGTCAATGTGCTACATGAAATCAGCCACATCTATCCCAACGTCATCATCCATATATGTATCTCCTCAATATGAAGAGATCATCTCATCAAATCCATCTCTCGATGTGCCACATCCAGGTCCATGAATCTACCTCCATCATATCTGTAATGCGCCATCCCTCAAGTCTCTCATAGAAACAAGTATACACCTATCTCATCTCCCATGCATTGCCCATGACCATAGATCGATCAGCTCCCATGTGTCAAAAGTGGTTGAGTCTCGGCTCAACCCTTGCCCAAGTGTTGCCACCAAGGCATCCTCATCGTTGTAAGTCCATTACTCCAAAGTGTCTCATATTGATCCTCCTCATCAAGTCACTCTTTCAATCCACACCCATACATGTACTTGAAAGTATGCACCCCATCCTGCATCAAAGTCTTTGACCTCAGCTCCTCAATGCATCAGATCCTCTAATCCACCATAATATGAAGTCCTCAAAAGTCACAACCTCATGTCATTATGAGCTCCATGAGTCATCTCCAACCAACATCCTAGCAAGCATACAAGTCTCGGTACAAAGGTCTATGCAAGATGCCTCAGCTTTCCATGTAGTGGGAATGCTCCATAGTCTACTCATAAATCCAATCCAAGTCCATGGCCTTGTTGTACATAAGTGCACAATCTCTCTATTGACTCATAAATAAAACATATCCATGTCACACCAACAAATCCACCTGCACAACATCCCTGCCTTGACACTCCTCATTGGATGCCCATAAGTGACACCTCTACGAGTGCTCCTACATATTGTCCCTACATAAGACTACCATGCTCCATGTCTCCAACTTGATGTCCATGACTAAGTTTCCCATGTTGCCCAACCAAGTAGACCCATCACAACAATCGGTCATCTGCATCCAAGCCTACAATCTCGGTCTAGTGAATTCGATCACCTAACCATATCATCATCACATGAGTCTCTCCATCATAGCTGCCCCACTAAAGGTTCCACCATGACTTCCTCTCTTAGTCTCGGCCCTGAGAATTCCACCCAAGTATCATCATACCTAAGTGTGTGCCCTCTTCCAATCTATCAATGAGTCATGTCAGGCACTTAGCCAATTCCTCCATGTGGCTAAAGCATGACCCGTTCTTCCATAATGATCATCATTTTCCTCCCTTGTCACAGGCCCTTGTACCTTCTATCATAAGGTCACAAACAACCCCAACAAGTCCTGCAATAGTCAACAATCCTTGCTTCTCCATATAAGGTCTCATCATAGACATCCATGGTAATATGATCCTTTGCATCGAAAAACTGATTTTTCCCTTCCCTGCATACGATTCATCTACCAAATGCTCAAGTGAAACACAAGTATCAATAGTACTTACATCATCCTCATGAGGCTCCTCCATGTGAGTATCCTCATCCACCCATGTCTACAAACTGCATGATCCTCATCCAACTTAATCAATCTCAAGCTCATCCTCCATTGTTGTCACATCTGCAACATCCCCGTATTGGCCCTTGAGTTCTTCAAGTTCTTCTTTGATCTTCAAACAACCTTCCCGAGTCATCATGTTCTTGGCCTTCATCGAAGCCCATTCAGAACTCCATCTGCTCATCAGTTCCAACACCTTGTATCAGAAAGCTTCACCTGCATCATGGATAGATTCACCTACCATAGGTTCTTCCAACATTTCAGCCATCCACTTTCCTACAACCTGAATCACCCTTCAGATTTATTCACCATTCACCAGGTTCTCCCGGCAAGACTGAACTACCTCTTGATTCCACTTGTCCATGAGATCAGCTTCCTTCACTTACACTTCACCTGAATTAGCTCTGATACCACCTATCATGATAGTTTAGTGGGACCAACACTTCATCGTCAACCCAAACATCAGCTTTGATACCACTTGTCATGCCCCTACAATGGTGGTACTCTTCCAACTACACTATAGCGAGGTGTGGCACTACCAACCACTTTCTTTTCACCAATACTTACAATTGTAGATTATGCCTAACATTCATACTTAGTTTAATTTTCATTACCAAGTATTATTTTATCCTTTATACATGATGAAAACCCATACACATTCATCAAACAACATTAACACATGTAAATGCACAACAATATAATGGGAGGGGCAACTCCCTGTAATATGAGTTTGCCCGTATATCAATATATGTAATCTTCAATTTTTACAACATAAGCTAAAACTTGGAGGAAACCCCAAATTTACACTTAGCTAAATTTTCACAACTTCGACAAACTTAGTTGCCCAGCTCATCGGCACCTCCGAATGGTCACCACACAACTCACTCAACACTTCGTTCACCTGTCACACGTTTCCACCCGGCTCGTTCGCCATTCGTTTAACAAACGCCCAAACCGTGTTACCCTATCTGACATTATCGTTCAGCCCAACCATTCCTTTGTTCGAACTCTCACCCGAACTCTCACCTGTGTTGCCACTCACCCGAACTCTCGTTCACGGTTTCGACCTCCCTTCGTTCGGTGGGCCACACGTAGTACCACCTACACAAACTCTCGTTCACAACTTCTGGTTGAACCACCTGTCGTTTAGCTAACGCCCACATCATGTCATCCTACACGAACTTTCAACCTCCGTCCAACCCTACACGGACGCCCTACTCGGGTCGCTCGGCATTCAGCTCTGCACAGACGCCCAACTCGGGTCTCTCGTCGTGCATCCCTGCATAGACACACAACTTAGGTCGCCTGTCGTACAATCCTGCAGAGACACCCAACTCGAGTCACTCGTTGTGCAGCCTTGCACGCTGTGGCTCCCCAACTTCACACTTCTCGCCTTCACCTTTGCTTTGCATCCAAGTGACTCGTTGGTGTTCGAATGCCTTTTGCTCACCCATCCTCCCACCTATACATATGGTTGGATGGCGGTCGTGCCACCCGGCCGACCTATGGTTGTGTTGCTGAGCCGACTTGTTTCATCCGCAATGTTTCACCCGGGAGGTGGGTTGGCCCACCCAACTCGTGGGACCACCCCCTCCGCTCGCCCATTGCTCATACTCCGTTCGATCGGCTTGTGGGTCGAGCACCCAGCTCGCCCGCTATAAATTCACGAGCAATACTTTGCCCATGCACTTTTGACATCGTGTTTCGCTCGGTTGGCTACATCTCGTCTCAGTGGAATCACCCTGCTCGTCGCACAAACCGCAGGTCCTTATACAGATCATTTAAGGTGTTCCTCTCCACAAGGTGATAGGCACGGTGCCCAAATTGGCTATTCACATCGATTATTAACCCCATCGGGAAAGATTCAATTCTCTTATATTATTTTTATATTCAATTCTCTTATATTATTCTCATGATCCAACTCAATTATCTTATTCATTATGCATTTTATATTTAATTTATTTTACAAACAATAAATATTAAGTTGTTTTTATTTATTAATTCAAAATATAAGAAAATTAAATTAAGAATAATTAATATTTATGTTTTTTGATGTTTTTTTGTTTAATGGTTTTTATCTTAATAATTATTATAAATTATAATATTATTATTCATAAACTAGCAGTTATTATATTTGATCTTAATAATTATTATTATAAAATATTATTATTCATAAACTAGACATTATTATAGTGGTTATATGATTTTTTGGTCTCTACATCGTCTTCTATTTGAGCATGTGCTATGGTCTGCATCTTCATCTCATCACAATAGCTTGTTCAAAAAAGCGTTTACAAAAATTTTTTCATGTGTGATTTCTACCAAAAAGACTTTCAACCTGAATTCATAAATTTTTTTACCAAAAAGACTCTCAACCTAAATTCAGAAATTAAATTATTATAACGATAAGAAAAATAAATAAATAATTTATATTAAAATTAAATTATTATTATCAAAAATTAAGTTATATTTAAATATAACGATGATTTTATAATTAAAAAATCAAGATTCGTAATAAATAATTTGATTAAGAAAGCTAAATAAAATATATGATAATATAGTGAATTATTATTTATACATTTTATTAAAGTTCAATTACATATAATTTGTACAATGCAAAAGATAATTATTTTTATTTAAATTTAAATTTTTAAAAGTAATTAATTTTAGATGGAGGAGGAATGACCTTTTGTAGAGTTTTGTGAACTCAAAGTTTCTGATTACTAAGTGAGTCCATCATCATGCGTCTATTGACGCATCTTCCCCTGATATGGACTCACTTAATAGTCCGAAACGTTAGGTTCACAAAACTCTACAACAAGGCATTTCTCCTCTGTCTAAAACTCTCCTCACTTATATAGATTCATTATTTACCAATAATTAATTTATCATTATATTTATAATAGAAAAAATTGATAATCATGAAAAAGATGTAAACATATTGCAAACACAAATTAGCCTGTCAGTCGAGAGGCAGGTCCACCTGTGACTAAATTTCAAAATGAAATAATCGTCGAATTTGATAATTTTGAAAACTCCATACCTTATTTTACCATTTCAATAGAAGAAATTGAATATCATGAAAAAATTGTAACCATACTGCAAATACAAATGAACTTATCAATCGAGATGCAAATTACCCTGTTAGTGCTCAGCAAGATAAAATTAAAGCACTCAATAAAGTTGAGCCTGCAAATGTGCATGCAACACGTATATAAAGCTGCTTGAAATCTTCCATGTAATTTTGACTTTTGATTTTCAAAAAAAAAAATTCTCGTCTCTGCATGTTCCACAAAGCTAAAAAAACAGTGAAGTATGACGAGTCTAAAGCTGGTAGAATAGAAAAACTGTGGAATACTGAACCATGACAGATTACAATGTTGCGTTGCCAAAAAACCTGGAGGGTCCTAAATATTTACTTCAGCTTCTTAAAAATAATCCCCGCATTTGATAATAATAGTAATAGTCAGATCTACAAACCAATTCAGAAACTGGGATGTGATATAACGTGAAGTTGGTGCAGATGATAATGGTGCTTTCTATCGGTCTGAAATGGGATTTGGGCCGCTGGGAACTTCGTGGGCGCTGGCGTTATAATTACGCCGAGAATTAGCCCAAGGCGAAGGCGGACTCTGGCGGGCATGACGGCCAGGAGAAGGAGGAACTGGAACATTGAGTTGGTTCTCATCAGATGAAAGACGCCGGGGATTCGATCTCGTGACCTGGACATGATGAGGTCGAGGCATGGCATGCATGCAGTCTCTTTGTTTTTTCCGACATGCGTTGATTGTACGCGCAGGCTCCACGGGCTGATAGAGGAGAGAAATTAGTAGCTGCAATATGAGGAGGAGTTTCAATAATATGAAACAACTCACACGCCTCCTTGATCTGTTATCATCATCACGTTTAATCTGCCAGTGTCTCAACCCACTCTGGCACCTTGGATCGACTAATTCGTCCGCCATTCAACTGCACTCTCTGTTTATTATACCGGCCCAAACCGCTCAACTGGCGATCTGAATTCAAATTTTTTATCAAATAGAGCGCAGAGGATTAAAATCGCAGCCTTCTTCGCTGAATTCCAGTCAATATTTAAACAATAGTCAGATAGTTGCTATGCAAGTCAATGCAGATGAGCGGGTGAGTTATATATAGCGGAAGATCGAAGAATCTCATTGCAGCTAAACTCCCTGTTGACTTTTAGCTGAATGTCTGTGTGACAGTTTTCTAGCTCGTTAATGGAAGCAATAACAGATGAAGGGGAAGAGGGGTGGATCGTAGATCATATTGAATGAATAGAAGAGTTAAGCTTAGCATCTCTGTGGTGTTACAATGTCACTGTCAGAATGAACGCGCTCAAAAGAAAAGAAATTCAGTACTCAGAAGCATTCTTTGCTTAACCCAAACATAAAAGAATATGGTTCCCATGGTTCCCTATTACCACTAGCGAAAACTGATGAATCACAGATTGATTGGCACGACATACACATCAATCAAAGTTCGCATAATGAGTGTTTTCCCTTAGGCCCATCGTATTGTTTTGCTTTTATTCTCGCCACAACATTTTTCAGACATTTACATGAAATTTGGAGTTGCCAGTTTTAGGTTGTGGAAACTTATCACATTAAGATATCGAAATAAAAATGCCGTAGTCTAGCACAATTTCGCCCTGAGAATAATTTTGAAAAATCAAGGAACGGAAATACCATTATGAAAATTCAGGCAGACATTTTTGGAAAATTGGCTTCCAACTTTTAGTATTTTGGATGAATGAGAGGTGGTTGAGGGTGCTGAATTCATTTCCACCTATAAAAATATTCAAATACTCCTCATTGTTATATTAAAAAAAAAAGAAATCACCTAATTAAAACTAGAAATTGAAATTATGACTTAGATATGCCAATAACAATAGAATTTGAAATTCCATATGCCTTTACCAAAAATTTAAATGGTCAAAATTGGAAATTTTCTTCGAGTTTCATATGTTGGGGAAATTTTATGCTTTAGAGAGCACCAAAGTGTTATGGAGTGTGTGATGTTATCTATTACAAGGAACAATGGAGATTCCATTTTATTAAAGTCAAATGAGGTTGATAGATGTGTTTATTATGAAATAGAGTTTTATAATCTTATTTTAATTATTATTAATTAATTAATGGGTGGATGGTAGGGATTTAAAATTCATAAAACTTTTTTAAGTGTAAAGGTAGTTTATGCTTTTTTGCTATATATATATATATATATATATTATAGGTTATAAAAAATATTCTCATGCTTATTATGTATTTATGTCTATGGAAGTTTACTATTGTATTTTTCTTTTTGAATTAGATTTGTATTATCTCAAAATTTCAATGTACATCATTAAAACATAAAAAAAAAACATGTAATGTATATAGTTTTTGGTCTCAATATGTCTCAAGGGAAACTGTATATGTTGATTGTTAGCTTAAGATCAAGTCTATCCAAAATAAACAATAATTGTTGATAGCAACTAAAACTACCATGTACTGAACTACATAAAGAAGAAAAACAACTTCTAATAGCCACAACCCAATATCAAGAGTCTGAAGAGGTCACTGGAACTCGATCATAAGCACTAGCACCTATAGGCGATGGAGGCTTAAGTTCACATTGAAGATTACTTTTCAAGTGAGCTAGTCTCGAATCCAGGCTTGCCAAGCAAGAAAACTGATAACATTGCACTTGCTTAATTTCATTCAAGGAAGAGAGGACATCATTATGGTCCTCATGCTTCTCTTTGAAGTCCCTACCCATAAGGGTTTTCATCCACCAACGGAAGGTCATGGAGTTCAAGTTGATCTGAAACTAAAAATTTGAAGGTTTCATAAAACGTTTGTAAGCAAGTTTATGTCTTTTGTGCAATGGATCAATTTGCAAAATCACATAAACTTAGTATTTCTAGTTCATTTTTCCAGAAATTAAACAGACAAAAAGAGACCATGAACAATGTTTGTCAATTTAATTATCTTAAATTGTTACATATTATTGACCAGAGTTGGTAAGCTTGTGAAGTGCAAGTGCACTACATATGCTAGAAGTCATTTTATTAAATCAGATTGTTAATGTGCATGATTGAATTTTTGAGATTTACTTCTATGGATGCAATTTATTCCTATCTTACTCTTCAAAGAAAAACGGATTTTAACACACTAAATATTTCTTCTCTTTTCTAATGAAATAAAAAATGCTCTTCACACTTGATAAAATCAACTTTAAAGCAAACAACACTACCTTATTAAGGAAATTTTTAACTGATCTATCGCAACACAAATTTAATCTCTAAAGCAGAATTGATCATCTAACATTCTAGCAATCCTCTGAATAAAAACCAAAATGAAATTAACTTTTATTCAAAATGAAAAACCACACATCTATCATTATCAATCACTCATTTGAAAAGGTTCTAAAATGAAAATATAACAAAATCACACATACTCTCAAATTAAATGCTTTGAAATGTAAAACATAAATAAATCACACATACTTTAAAATGAAATACTATAAAATGAAACTCTAAAGAAATCTATTAACTTTGAAATGAAACACTCTGCAATCATAAGGAAATCTATGAAAATCAATTACATTACTATTAACATCATTATACATTAACTTGAAAAAGGAATGATTAATGAGATATTTCTATTGCTATCTAAATGAAATCAAGACTTCAAACAAATTCTAAAACATGTGAATAACTATAAAAAATGAAAAAGATATGGGAATGCAAAACCTTCGTTGTTTGTAGGGGCCCTCCACAAACAAGTGGTCATAAAACTTCAATCAAATAGTTAGCTACGCATTGGAAATTTAAAGTATTTTCTTCATTAACAGATAAAAAAAGAGTTTCAAAACATCATTGTCGCATACTTAAAAATCAGCCTTCTGTTCATGTTTGCTACACGATATTTATAAAATCCTGTGTCAATAATTGTTTGAGGATTTTATGCCTACCTTAGCTAACAAAATTCTAAACTAACCATCTAACAACTTCTGAGATATCATTGCTCATGATTTTCTATTTGAAAAAGAAAATCATGAAGCATAGGATTTTTCAACTCTTGCTTGCATGTTCAGCAACCACATTGACTTTTCCTTTGACCATGCAAGTAAACAATCCTTTTGATGATCTAGTTCAAATGAACAGTAGGAAATTGTTAAGGGGATCAATCTCCATTTATCCATATCTTTCTCCTCTTAGCTGGCACCTCTGATCCTGGTCAACCATGGAATTGGCTACATAAACACAGATTAGTTGCAGAATCATGTAAATTCGATATTCAATACATATATTAACTCAATAATAAGGAACATTATGAAATATGAAAGATAAGACAATTAAATACCTTACCATGTCAAAAACCTTGTAGTTTGATGCTTATTGAGTTGATGATGATGCTTAAGGAAAGGAAAAATAGGTAAGGGAGAGTGTCAAAATGAAGCAATTAGGAGGCTCAACATTCCCCCACATGGAGGCCATTGCATGCCCTCATGCAAAAATTCAAAACTGGAAATATTTCTTGGTCACTTCTCTCTATCAGAAAGTTGGGCTAGAACATCCAAGTTTTTCCTTCTTATCTTCCTCCTTTCAACTGTCATTCTAGGCTTCTTCATCAAAATCCTGCATCTTAGACTCATGGGCTTCTTTCTTAATGATTCATTCTTTTTCTTTAACATTTTTTTATTTTCATACCATAAGCCCACATGTAGAAGAATGTAATCATTCTCAGACCTTTGTATCTCATTCTGCATCTCTAATGCCTCATGTTCTTTCTTAATATGTTTATTCAGTGTCTCCAACTCAAAGACTTCTTGTTTTCAAGTTTTTACGAGTGGAGGTTCTTGTGGATTGTTAGACACGATTTCTTTTTCATGGACTATAGAACAACGTGCATTTTCTGCAACTCTCATCTCTAGAGACTCAATGTAGTCATATATTTCTTGTTGTATTAGATCTATTTCTAGTGTTTTTCGGCATGGGCTATGAACAGGTGAGATGATAGTAGGTGATAGAGTTTCTATTTTCTCTTCTTCCTCCAAATTAACCACATCTATAAATTGTTGAGATGGTCTTTTATCAAGCCTGGTGCTTCTTATTACATATGATGGAAACGAGCTTTTAGTTCTAACTCTTTTCTTCTCTGTTTTAGCTTCCTCTATTTTCTTGGATGTGTTTTCTTCCTTTTTATTGGCTTTCTTTCTTGTAATAGATTGCCTCTTAAGGCTTCCTAAAATTTCTTCAATAGGAGTCTTATCTTCTGATTTTTCTCTTCCTTCCTCTCTTTGCTTTGTTGCTACTAGGTGAATCTTGATCCTCCTTAAAATGATTTCTAACTAGGAAGCTCTCCCAATATCTCCTAGAATTTCAAGGTAAAATTCAATGAGTATTTTTATAAGGTCGTGGTGATACATCATGTTTTCCATGAATTGAATCCTTTTTTGAATATTTCTAGACATTTTCCTTAAGGTATTTAATAGAAAATAAGGAAGATTGATTTCATTCTCTTCAAGAAAATGCATCATCAAATGAATGTGGTAAAAGAACATACAACCAAATCTTCCTTCATAGCTATTAAATTTATGAATGAATAGCAGCATATTTCTCCATTTACCATTAAGTGTTGTATTGGGAATTCCTTTCTTAAAAATAGTGATATCCATACCTGGGTTTTTCAAGAAGGTCCTCGACTCTTCTCCTTTAATGCCCCTGTTCTTAAACCGTTTCTCTCCAAATCTTGATAGTCTGGTAGCTTCGACGATAAGAGATTTTGTCACTGCAAATTTGATGCCTCCAATTTCAACCTCTACACCATCAAAATCTTCGGAAAATGATTAGTCACTTCTTTGTTAAAACCATCAAACTTTTCCATGAACTCTAGCCACTGTGCTTTTTGCAGCTTCCTTCACTTGCGAATATCCTTCCATGAATTTACTTCCATTTGGTTCTATTCTCAATATGATACCCATGGTCGAGAAGTTTTACCTCAGAATTAGCTTCTTGATAGGGTATGAGTCAGGGTTTCGAGATAATGGCTTTGGTGAGAGTATAAACGAGAGAGAAGGGAAAAACAAGAGATGTAAATGTAAGGGTATGAATGGATATGAGTTGGGTGATTTCAACAATGAATTCAAAGTTTGAGACAAGTGTTGTGTAATGATGAGGGATTTTGTTTGAAATGAAAGGATATTTTTATTTCACTTTTGGCAATGATGGCTTTTGAATCGATGATATATCATCATTATAATTCATATACTAGTGTTTTGACCCTTATTATTAAATTAAATATTTTCATACCTTTTGAATTGATGATTCTAACATTTTATTTCTCCTTTTTGTATTGCCTTTAGGTGCTTCTCAGGATGGACTTGATCATTTCTTAAATTGCTCTAACTAGTAGTCTCTGTCAAACATCAGATACAAAATTATGTCAAAGTTGCAGAATATTAGCAATTTTGTAGCTATTTTATTATAGAAAGAAAAAGAGGGACAAAAAGAAAATGGGAATGTGAAAGAAAATTTAGAATGTCAAAATTACTTTGGTTTTCACCCTAATTTTTGTATATAAACATGCCAATAGTTTAATATATATATTTATTATTTATTTAGAAAAGAAAAAGACTCATAAGTCAAGTTCAAGGAGAAGGAAAATCCTTCTTAACTAACTTGAAATCAATGTTGTCTTGTAAATTTTTGATAAACTCCTCCTTTGTCAATGGCTTATGATAGATTCTTAATCGATCACTGTTAACAAGAAAATTGGTCCTTTCTTCATCAATAGTTATTATGCTAACTGCATTTCTATCAAAGACTGTTTCAATTTCATAGGACCTAAGCCAATGAGTTTGAAAATTCCCTTGGAAATATTTGAACTTTCAATCAAAATGTAATGCCCAATCTCCTAGCTGGAACTTTCTCTGTTTTATATATTTTTCATGCTATCTGGATATCTATTATTGAACTAGATTGGTTCTTTGGATTGCATCTTGTCTTATTTCATCAAGTTCATTTAACTCCTCCATTCTTTGCTTTTGTGCCTCTAAACTATCAAGACCCAATTTAACTACTATCTTGAAAGTTTTTACTTGAAACTCAATAGGAAAAAGGACTTGCTTCCCATAAACAAGTTCATAGGAAGTATGCCTTGTATTGTTTCTCCATGTGGTACAGTACACCCATAAAGGTTCTGGAAGATTTTATGCCCAGTCTCTTCTATGCAGATGCACAATTTTGGTGAGAATTGCTTCAATTACTTTATTAGTGGACTCCACTTGTCCATTTTCTTCTGGATGGTATGGAGTGGACTTTCAATGTTTGATTTTGTACTCCTCCATTATCTTCTCTACCAACTTGGATGTGAATTGAGTACCTTTATCTATTACAATTTCCCTTTGGACATCAAAATGAGTAAAGATATCCTCGAAAATAAATGAAACTACAACATTTCAGTAGCGAAATGAAGTGCTTTAGCTTCTACCCATTTTGTACCATAATCAGTGCAAACAAGAATGTAACTTTTCTATCTCGATGGTGGATTGATTGGACCAACAAAATCCAGAGACCATTTTTCAAATGGCTCAATAAGTACCTGAGACTATAGAGGCATTTCATCAGAGGTAACATGTTTCCCCTTCCTTTGAAAACTATCACATCTCTTGACATACTCCTAGGCATCAATAAAAATGGAAGGCCAATAGTATCCTAAGAGAAGAACTCTGTAGGAAGTTATTTTGTTTGTGAAGTGTCCTCCACATGGCTCATTATGAAAATCTTTCAATATCTCCGGTACTTCATCTTCTCTAACACACCTTTGGATTATCAGATATGGCCCTATTTTATACAATTCTTCATTTATCCATGAATAATATGAACTAATTTGAATTACCTTCCTTTTTTCTAGAGGAGATAAATCTGATGGAAACTTCCCTATAGCCAAATAATTAACAATATATGTACACCAAGGTGATTTAATAGATACCAAAACAATATATTAATCAAGGAAATTGTCTTCTACAGGTACATCATTACTATCATTTTGAATTCTAGACAAAAAATCAGCAACTAATTTTGTTTCCCAGGTCAATCCAAAATAGTGATGTTAAATTCTTACAACAACAACAACTATCTTATAATTCTGCAATTAGTGACATGTTTATCCATTAGGTAAATAATTGCAGAATCATTTGTATGTACAAAAGTTTCGTAGCTAGTAATGTAATGTCTAAATTTATTGATAACATGGACAACAACTAAAAAATCCTTTTTTGTTACAATATAATTTAACTCTATAGGAGTCAAATTTTTATAGATGTAATAAAAGGCATAAGGAGTTAAATCTTTTTGTCCTAGTACAACTCCTAAAGATGTGTCTGAAGCATCAATTGAAATGTGAAAATATAGTTTCCAATGTGGTCCTCTAAGAATGGGTGCTTCCGCGATTTTGTCTTTTAATGTTTCAAAGGCTTTTTGAAAATCATAATTCCAATTGAATTCACAGTCTTTTGTGAGTAGATTGAAAAGTGGAGATGTAATTTTTGTAAATTTTTCTATGAATCTTCTATAATAACCAGTGAAACCAAGAAAACTTCTAACATCTCATTGACAGGTTGGAATTGATAACTTAGAAATAACTTCTACTTTAGATATGTCCACTCTAATTCCATTTCCTAAAATATGATGTCCTAAAACAATTCCCTCAGTAAAAATCATAAAACGTTTTTCATGGCTTAATGAGAGATTTGCCTCTTTACATCTAATGAGATTTTTTTCCAAAATGTTAAGAGCTTCTTCAAAATAATTTCCATAAATTGTAAAATCGTCCATATACACTTCCGCAAAATCATGAATTAGATCAGAAAAAATGCCTAATACTACTCTTTGGAATGTTTTAGGTGCATTACATAATCCAAAAGGAAATACTTGGTAAGCATAAGCTCCCCATGATCTTATCAGGCTACTTGGATTTGATTATACCCACTAACACCATGTAAGAATGAAAATTATTTCTTTCCTGCCAATGTATCTAGAACTTGATCTATGAAAGGAAGTAAAAAGTGATCTTTTCAAGCAGTTTTATTCAATTCCCTATAGTAAATACACACTCCCCATTTTCCATTCTTTTTAGGAATAATTACTAAGGGTGAAACCCACTAACTGTTTGATATTGGATAAATGAAATTGAGATTCAATGGTTTTTGTAGTTCCTCTTTAACAATTTCTGTTAGATTTGGATTAATTCTTCTTTGAGGATGTTGAATTGGTTTGGAATTTTCTTCAACATGAATATGATGTATATAGGTATTAGGATCAATTCCCTCATGTCAGTATATTCCCATGCATAGGCATAGGAATGTTCTTGTAACATATTTATTAATTCTTTCTTTTGAAATTCTTCCAAATTATTGTTGATATTCAAAGTTTTTCCTTGAAAGATTTCAATTGTAGAATTAACAAATTTTTCCAATGCAAGGATAGTTGACGAGATGATAAATATTCAATATTGCATTGTTCTTGAAAACTCTGACTAGATTCACAATATGATGAAGATTCATTATTTTCCATTAAACTAAAAAATTGATCTTCCTTGTCTATTTGTGAAGTAACAAATATTGGTCTTATATCAATGTCATCATCTATCCATTCTTCATTTTCAACCTCTATTGTTGTTTTTGCAGGTGGATACTCTGTGAATTTCTTTGTTGAGCTTCCATCAGATATGAACATATCACCAGATCTACAACTTATAAAAGCATTAGCTATAACTAGTCATGGTGTTCCTAGAATCAATGGATGTCCTCCTAAGTTATTCTTGGGTGTTAAAATCATAAAATCTATAGGGCATTCACAAGAATCTAAGGATACATATATTGAAGATTAGAAAGTTTTAATTGATTCATAGTTTGTTTACTCATGATGTTTATAGTTACTCCTAGATCAATAAATGTATTTGAGACATCTACACCATTGATGTGTGTTTTCACAATAGGACTTCCATAATCAAGATATTTATGAATTGTTGTCTTACTCATCATGAAATCTGCAATTCTTCCACATATTTGGATTCTTTTGACTTGTTTTCTTTCTCTTCCTGATATTTTTATGCTCAATTCCCTAATTGTCTTCGCGAAAATTGGTATTTCCTTAATGGCTTGTAGTGAAGGAATTTTTATGCAAACATTCTTCAGTTCATCTAACATGCCATAATTAGGGAATAAAATATGCTTTTCTACCCTTCATTAAATTCTAATCTCTGAGGAAAAGGTGGTTTTGAAATAGATATTGAAGGTTGTTCCATAATAGGAGTTGAGTTATTTGAGTGTGTTGGAGTAACTTGTTTCTTATTTTTTTTATTTTTCATTAAGAGACTTCTCTTCTTCATAGATATTTTCTTTTTCACTTTCCTGAATAACAATTGATGGGGACTTTTTCTCTAATATTATACCAAAGCTAAGTTTAACATTGTTTAAATCTAGTGGAGTTATCATATAAGTTTGAAAATTTTGTCCTTCCATATTGTAAACAGGTTGTGAGTTTTTATTATTGTTCGGATTTGGGAGTGGTTGGGTAGGCAATACATTTTCTCTTTGAGGAAATGGTAGTGAAAGTTGTGGAAAAAAATTGTAAGGTTCAGTTTCTTGAATAGGCTGAGGATAATATTGTGGTGGAAAAGTAGGATATGATTGTTGAAATTGTGGAGATTGAGGATATTGAGGGTACCTTCCATAAGGATTTTTCCATCCTTATGACCAAGGTTGTGGCCAAGATTGCCAAGGCATTGGGGCAGTCCAATTACTTTGTGATGATTGTGAAAATGGTTGACTGTTAAAACCTTGAGTTGTATTTGGTTGTGGATTCTACCAAGGTCTTTTAGCAATAAAACAAAGAGGATCTACCTGATTTGGTACTCTTTCTTCTTGATAGACAACTTTAAGACCTGGTATTGAGGGACATTCTTTTGTATCATGATTTCCCACACATATAACACAAGTTTCTACACTCTTTAAATCAAGAGGACATTATATCAAGGCATGTTTCTTTCTGCACTTGGGGCAAAAACTGGACAATACAACATTTTCATCCTTTTGCTTGTTTTGTATTTTAAGGGTGTCAATCTATTCACTAAGACTTCCTAAAATATATGTTTTAAAATTATCAAGAAAATTTCCTAATTTTTCTCTAGTTATTGTCCCAACTGCAGATTTATTAATCCTTGATAAAAGAGGATCTCTTGGATTTTTCAGAGTTCTTGCTTCACCTATTGAAATGTGTATGCATAGCTCACAAATTTATCCTAGTGACAACTAAGAAATGTCTCCCTTACCCATTATATTGAGAATATCAATCCACTCATCTCTAATGGATTTCAATAAGAGAGCTTTCAATGTTTCCTCATCTATATTATTCATTTCTCCCCTTTTAACATTATAAGCAAATCTTTCAATGAAGTATTCAAGTTTTTCATCTTCTTTCTATACCATTTTAAAGACTTCATGCTTAATATTATGGGGCATAAAATAGTCCTTATATTTCTCTAAGAATGTAGTTTTTGTTTGACCCCATATTCTTATGGATATTATTCCTAAACTCTTAAACCATTTTAATGTTGCATCTTTGAGGGTTGTAGGGAATAATTTCAACTTTTGAGCATCATGTAGATAATCATATGATATACACAAGACTTAAAATTCAAAGAGAAATGTTTCATGATCTTCACTACTTAGTCCATGAATGTTTGGAAGGATGCAAGGTGAGATATTTTTCATTGTCACAATTGTATCTTCATCGAGGATAGGAAATCCAAAGGGTTCTGGATTCATATCTTCTCCTCTTCCTCTTCCACCTCCCCTATTTCCTCATCTTCCTCCTCCAATCCTAGGTTGCTTACCATTCAAATTATGTACCTCTCCTTCCCCTTCTCCAAGCATTGTAGATTCTTCAAAACTAATATAGGGTTTTTGTTCCAATATTTTGTTTTCAAATTCCTCTAGTTCCCATGGTTCTTCTATCAATGGTTTGTAAAAATAGGCTTCTTCTTCCTCTTATTCAATAGGAACTTGAAGATATGAAAATTACTCTTGTTGTTGGGGATATGGGATCTTCTTCTTCTATTATGGCTTCTGTTGATGAAGTTGGTGAATATCTAGGTTGGATTTCAGATCTTAATACCTCATGGAATTTGTGTTTTCAAGTTATGGATGGAATTTGATTTTGTGTGGTGTTGTGGTACTACAAGGTCGTGGTTGGGTGTGTGACATTGTTGTAATTAAACTATTTCCTCTACCTAAAAATATACCCCTAGAGTATCCTTCCCTATCCATATCATGCTTTTTTGTTTTTGTTATTTGTTGTTTTTTTTTTTAAGTTTATCAAAATGAAAAAGATAAGAGTTCTATTTACACTTCCCCGACAATGGCACAAAAATGTTTATCAATTTAATTGTCTTAAGTTTTTATATGAATTACCCAACGGAGTTGGTAAGCTTGTGAAGTGCAAGTGCACTATATATGCTAGAAGTCCTTTTATTAATTTAGATTGTTAATATGTATGATTGAGTTTTTGAGATTTAATTCTAAGGATGCAATTTATTCCATTCCTACTCTTCAAAGAAAATTGGATTTTAAGACATTAAATCTTTCTTCTCTTTTCTAATGCAATAAAAAATACTCTTCACACTTGCTAGAATGAACTTTAAAGAAAACTCACACTACCATATTAAGAAAACTTTTAACTGGTCTATTACAACACAAATTTAATCTCTAAAGTGGAATTGATCATCTAATATTCTAGCAATCCTTTGTATAAAAAAGAAAATGAAATTAACTTTTTTTCAAAAATGAAGAACCACACATCTATCATTATCAATCACTCATATTTGAAAAGTTTCTAAAATGAAATTATAACAAAATCACTCATACTCTGAAATTAAATGCTTTGAAATTAAAACCATAAAGAAGTCACACATACTTTAAAATGAAATACTATAAAATGAAAATCTAAAGAAATATATTAACTCTAAAATGAAACACTCTACAATCATAAGGAAATATACGAAAATAAATTACATTACTATTAACATCATTATACATTAACTTGAAAAAGGAATGATTAATGAGATATTTCTATTGCTATCTGAATGAAATCAAGACTGCAAACCAATTCTAAAATGTGTGAATAACTATAAAAAGTGAAAAAGATATGTGAATGCAAAACCTTCATTGCTTGCAGAGCCCCTACACAAACATGCAGTCATAAAACTAAAATTGAACATTCAGCTACGCATTGGAACTTCAAAGTATTTTATTCAATAGTAGAGTAAAAACTGAGTTTCAAAACATCACTGTCGAATACATAAAAATTAACCATCTGTTCATGTTTCTTGTAGGGTATTTATAAAATATCGTGTCAATAAATGTTTGAGGCCTTTATGCCGATCTTAGCTAACATAACTCTAAGTTAACCATCTAAAAATTACCAAGATATCATTGCACACAATTTTCTGTTTGACAAAGCAAATCGTGAAGCATAGGATTTTCGGACTCTCGCTTGCCTATTCAGCGACCACATTGACTTTATCATTTGGTCATGCAATTGAACAATCCTTTTGATGATCTGGTTTATATGAAAAGGAGTAAATCGTTAAGGGGGTAAATCTCCACCTTTTCTTATCTTTCTCCTCTTAACTGGCACCTCCAATCCTAGTAAACCATGGAATTGGCTACAGAAAGAAAGATTAGTTGTAGAATCATGCAAATTCGATAGCCAATACAAATATTAAATCAATAATAAGGAACATTATGAAATATGAAAGATAAGACAATTAAATACCTTACCATGTCAAAAACCTTGTACTTTGATGCTTATTGAGTTGATGGTTAAGGATAGGAAATGTAGGTAAGGGAGAGTGTCAAAATAAAGCAATCATGAGGCTCAACAAACAACATCACGCAGACAACAATTTGGTGATGGAGTTCACCCACCATGGGCAACATCTCCGGGTCCAACTTCCAATATTCACCCTTTAAATTATGTGCGCAAATCTGAAATTACATTAATTTACATAGCTCAAATTGCAGAAATGATACTGTCATTGTGTCCAAAACACCCAAAACCCCTTTCTAGGCTCTTCTTGGATTCAAAAAGGCTACAAATTTACCAAGTTGGGCCTCTTTCTCCAATTCCCTACTATCTATCTTGTAAATTGACAAAACTCTCTAAATGTGCTACGAAATCCACCTTATCACTGACCACCGAGCAACAATTTCTCTTGGGATCAATGTTGATTTTGATGCAAAATCTGCAATTTATCACTTTGTTTAAATATGGAAATAGGCCCTAACACTGATTTTCTCACCCTTAAGGGCATTCACATGCTAGATATGCCCACCGAGGGTCAGGGGCTAACCACCTGCCCCTGCAGGTTTCACTCTGCATCAGGGCATATGTAACACCCTTCCCCAAAATTCATCCAAGTAACCATGCCCACTTGGGTAAACATGAGATGAGAGGCTACTATGATCAGATTCAACCTCCTATGTGACCTTACGGAAGGGGAATCGATAGAACTTGACACACAGTGATTCAACATCATCAACAGAACCCATAGAAGACAAGTCAGCCAGTCAAACAACTTGTCCCTAGAATGTAATATTGTTATAGGTCCCTTAGGCCATAGTCACTCTCATGCTACGGGAAACAAAGCGACCAACAACCCAAAGCTACTCTCATAGGCCTGCCTTCTAGCAACTATGGACTATAATTACTAGTTCTGTGCCAGCAACCTCGAGATTTAAGCCACTTTTTCGGGATGAGAGCCCAAGCCACTACCCAGAATGGAATAAAAGCTAAGAATCAAGTAAAGTACAGGGAAATAATGTTGCAAAAGTAAATAGTTGATCAAGACCTTAACCAAACCCCTACTAGCCATGACATGCATTTCTTCAAACATATCATCAACATGTAACCTAGAGGTATAAATATCAGAATTAAGTGTAGGTATCTCATACTTATCTTAGAATCACCATGAACCATTGTTTCCTCATGTCATTTGTTGCCTTATCATGTATTAGGTAATAGATACATTATCCATTCAAATACAAGTAAAAACATGCTGAGAGTCAAACATAGCTACTCTCATAAAATGTGCATATAAAGAGCATGATAGGAACATAAATACAATAAACATATCAGGCATCAAAATCCTTATATACACGAGTAAATCTACACATGAAAATCAGTGGAATGAATTTCTCATTAATCAATTCAATGGGCCAACCGGAGATGATACTACCACGTTCCAACCAACCATAGATTGGCTGACCCAAGTCTCTTCAGCCAATCACCCCCATGCCATATTCCAAGCATGAATGTGGGACTCATAGAACACATCAAAACACCAATCAATGTGGATGCCACTAGAGTTCTCCACTTACACCGTGAGGAATTTGAGTGCCTCCTAGTTCTCAGGCTTTATTGTGCATCCGCGGTTCAATTCGGAGATCACTAATGATCCAAACTTAAACAAGAATGAAAAAACTTACATATATAATAATAAACATAGAGATGCAACATAAAAATACTGAACTATGCTTACAAATAGAATGGAAATAAGATAGCTCGTTTGATAGTAGCTTATCTTTGAGAAGCGATGTGGCGGCTACATGCCTCTGAACTATGTTACAATGAGGCTCAAGGGCCTATTTATGATTGGAAAACATGAGAAAACCATAAAAAACCAAAACCACAACCACGGGAGATGTAACACCAAGAGTTTGTGGGCCCCGTTGGGGTTAGCTAGGCAACCAACTTCCTGGGATCGTAACTTGGTCATATTATGTTTGTTTGGTGTGTACAATACCTTATTGGAAAGGTCTCTCTAAGTACTACAGGTTCAACCACATGAATGACTTTGTTGCATACCCCAAAAAAACATCATTTAGGGGGTCAAAACTACTTCGAAAGTTCACAACCCAAAAAATTGCTAAAAATAGTAAATGCTAAAATGAACAAGGAAATAGATGAAAATGACTGCGGGGTCTAGTTGGAATAGATGGGTGGCCACCAATATCCACCTTGATAATTCCTCATCCCTTAGGAAGAAAAATTCTCCATTATGTGCAGAGCCTCCATAGAAAATTTATGTTGAACCTAGTCCTTGGTGAGCCACTTGCCTTGGTGAAGGAATTGGCCTGCTTTGACAACTCGATATAGTTGTATCCTCAGTTGGTGAGTGTTGTTAACCTATGTGTCCATGATCTAATCAGTTGTGGCCTCTTCCATGTAGTCTAGGTTGATCTATTTTGGTGTGAGTTGTTCTGCAATGTCCGATGTGTCCAACAATGGTGGAAATTATGGCGGAGGTGATCTACATTGAATGCTAGGTGCAAACCAAGGAATGGTGGGATGCTAAGCTTGAAGGAATTAGCACTAATAGCCTTAGTGATGTTGTATGGCCCATATAGAAGTGGGTGAAGCTTGTGATGGGGTCCAACAAGGAACTCCTTCTGCAAATGTAGCAAAACTTTGTTGCCCACCTGGAACTTGTGCAACACTTGATGTTCATCATGGCGTTGCTTGTACTTAACATTGAATATATCCAATATATCATGGACCTATTGGCGGATGCGTTGAATGCACTCAATGAAGTTGTTAGCACTCTCAACTTTGGACTAAACATGAACCAAATCTACATGATTGGCTGCAAATGGTATGGCCACATCAATGGGGTATAATGGCTAAAATCCTAGCCCTACCTAAAATTGGTTGTGGCATATTGAGATGTGGAGAGTTTTGTTGTAGTTATGTTGGAAATAGGGGAGACTTTCATCCCACGTGCATCGATGCTTCGAGTTGTACATGCGCAGAATGTGTACCATCATCTTGTTGACAACCTTTGTTTGGTCATCAATTTGGGGATGGAAAGTGGTGGGCTTCGTAAGATTTGTATCCATCATCGACTAGAGACTCGACCAAAACACACTCAGGAATCTGTTGTCCCGATTTAAGACAATGGATTGTGGGATCCCAAATTGTACCCATACTCTCTCAAAGAAGAGCTTAGCACTGACCTCTGATGTGATACTCTTCTTGCAGGTCGCCATGATGGCCATCTTAGAGAATATGTCGATAACCATGAAAATGCAATCACTATCATGCTTAGTAGAAGGAAGGCCTGACACGTAATCCATGGAGACAGATTCATAAGGTTGGCCAGGAGTAGGTAGAGGGGTATACAGGCCTTTCTCTTGATAGTTGGTTTGGCAATGGTTGATGGTTTCCCAACATCCTGATGAAGTTTCGGCCAATAAAAATACTTCTGCAATATCGCCATTATTTTCTCTACTCTGAAATGTGTAGAGACCCAACTGTAGTGCACCTCCCAAATCATCTTGGCACACTCACTTGAAGGAACAAATATGTTTCCCATGTGGCTTAACAAAGCATCCTAAAGGTGAAAATTTGGAACTTTCTTCCCTTCCAAGAGTATTTAGTATATGCTGCTGAAGTCTGGATCATTCTTGTAAAGATGCAGCCACCCCGATCTCTTGTGCCCACAAGATTTGAGCACAGTTATCAGTGCCATGATTGGTGGTCAGCTGAGGCAATCAACAACATTATTGGTGTTTCCCTTCTTATACTTAATGTTCAAATGGAACTATTGCAAATAGGTGGACCATTTTTTATTTCGATCGTTCTGCAACTTCCCTTAGGTTTGTATGAACAGTAGAGGTCGTTGGTATGTTTGGATGACCGTTTCCTTCCCCATAATGTAATTCTTCCATTGATGGTAGGCCTACATAATGGAATACATTTCTTTGTCATAAGTGGGGTACTTTCATACTATGTCTAAAAGTTTCTCACTATGGTAAGCCACTAGATGCCCATGCGGAGTAAGAACCACACCAATAGCATAGTCTAAGGCATCTGTCTCAATCTCAAATGGTTGTTGTAGGATTGGTAATATGAACACCAGTGAAAAACAAAGCCGATTCTTCAACTCAGAGAACACTTGTTGTTGGGTTTCCCACCCAAAAAGAAATTTCCTTCACTTTGCCCTTAGTGACTTGACTTAAAAGCCAAGTGATATGAGACAACCCCAACATGAACCTATGGTAGAAATTGGTAAGACCCACAAAGATGTGGAGCTCTATTAGACTGGTTGGGGTTGACCAATCCCAAATGACTTGTATCTTAGATGTGTCCACATGTACACCTTGCTCATTAATGATGCAACCCAGATATTGAACCTAGGTAGGCCAAAGGTGCATTTCTCCAAGTTAGCACTTGTGTTGGTGCAGGGTTTGAAGGACCTATTGAATATGGTGGAGGTGCTCTTCCCAACTCTGTTTGAAGATTAGCATGTCATCTAAATACACCACCACGAATGCATTGGTGAAGGGTTGCAATATTTCTTCCATCAACCTCATGAAGGTTGTAGGGGCATTCGTCAATCCAAATGGCATGACCAACCATTCGAAAAGGTCCTCCTTGGATTTGAAGTTAGTATTCCACATATCAGACGGTTTGATAGGAACTTGGTGATAACCCAACTTCAAGTCAATATTGCTGAAATATTTGGCCCCTTTGAGCTGGTCCAGAAGGTCATCAATCCATGGGATTAGGTACCTATTCGAGATAGTGATCTTATTCAATGCTCGATAATAAATACAGAGCCTCCAAGTCCCATCCTTCTTTTGTGCCAATACAATTAGGCTCCCACAAGGTGATGATCTTGGCCTGATGTGCCCTTTCTATAATAGTTCCTGAATCTGCCTCTTGATCTCATCGTTCTCTAGAACAAAGTGTCGATAGATCGATCCATTGGATAGTGGTGCACCCGAGGTCAGATCAATGGAGTGTTTGACCTGACAGTGCAGAGGTACCCCTATGGGTGAGGCGAAAATATCCCTATACTCCTACACGACCTTATCCATTTATTGTTGTTGTGCATAGGGCCCTGCCCGAAAGCCGTGGCCACAACCCTCTTCTTTCCCTAGGGGCAAATCATAAGGAAAACAAATTTCCTAGTATGGAAATAATCTTACTACGTCACTTTACAATGATCAAAGAGATGTTGGTAGGCGGGGTTACCTCTGGTATCATGTACAAATTATTAAGCAAATTAATAATCACAGAGCAAGGTCTAGAATCATATATAACTATTTCCTCCACAAGTGTGGTTTTCCTAACAATATGTCACAAACTTTAAGAGGAGCAACGTCACACAATACCTCATCTGTGAAGGGCTTGATGCTGTAGGGAAGGCAGCACTGCTGGCCCGCACGAAGATCTTGTCCTTGGTGAAGCCACCTGATGGTGTATGGTTGTGGATGTGCCATAGTATTTAGGCCTAGCCGCTTCATGACCTCTACCAAAATGAGGTTGTTTTGGCTCCTGATATTGACAATGAATAACAACGGAGAACCCTTCACCCACATCTGTGAGTGAAAGAGGCATTCCCCCTCCTCTAGATCTTGAGGCTCAAAATTCTGGATCTTAGTGGTTGCCATGGTGGGACTAGGCTTCGCATCAATGATTTTCTTCCCTTTGTCAGTTCCCTTATTGGGTTTTGATTCAGAGTCGGATCTTACATCTAATTTGGAGGCCTTGAGATCAACCACCAGTAACTGCCTAGCCTGACACTCACTTGTATTGTGAGTGGAGCTCTTATGGAACTCACACCATTTTATCATGTCCTTCTTCATCTTCGGGTTGTTTTCCTTTTCTTGCGGCTTCGGTAGGCTGTCCTGGGTAGGACTGCCTTGGCTTGGTCCTTGTTCTATGATTTGGGGGCACCTTTTCCTTTCTTTGGATTCGCAGATCCAAATTCCCTCTTCTTCTGTTTAAACTTCTTCTCAATCTTAACAATGTACTGATACGCCATGCCGAGCAAGGAAATGTCCAATAACTCCATCTCATCCTAGATGTACTTGTGTAGAAAACCATGGCACTTGAGCACCAAATGCCGCTCAGTATCCTTGATACCTAGCTTCCTGAGAAGGGTATGGAAATTATTTGTGAATCTTGCACATCTTTGTCCCTTCCCTCCTGTAGCATGGTCCACTTTGTGTATTTGTCTTCATAGCTCACGACAAGGTAATATTATTCCTTGATGGCATCTCAGAAAGAATTCCAAGTGGGTACAGCTAAAAATAGCAAGGGTTCACTCTCATCCTTTGTTCACAGTAGGTTTCCCACTAATCCTTGACATGTGGCCGGCTTTAAGAATTGAAAAAATAATCATTTCTCGATTGGAAAAGTCACGAGCTGAAAATATCCTTCCAATAGATTTAACCGTTTATCTACGATGTCTGCATCTATTAGGCCTTCGAATATGGGGATATTGAAGTATTAACTTGGAGAGTGGTTGTTGGATGAGGATGCATTGCTTGTGGGTAGCGTTTGAAGGATCTAGGAAAAGTAATCCATTATCATGGCCCTTTGTCGCTCGAGGGCTTCCTCAAGTAAAATTTTGAAAGGATCTCCTACCCCATCATCTTTATTTTCTTTCTCTGTGGGAGGTTGTCGATTTTTTCCAAGCTAATCTTGCAATGGTTCAATCAAATCAAGCCCTAACTCCTTATAGCCTGACCTCATTGGGGAAATGAAAAGAAAAATAGAAGAAATAGCATACCACTCTAATACCATTGATTCAAACTTAAACAAGAATGAAACAACTTACAGATATAATCACAAACATAGAGATGCAACAAAAAAGCACTTCATTTCGTTAATAGAAAAATACTGAACTATGCATACAAGCATAATGGAAATAAGATAGATCGGTGATGGTAGCTTATCTCTGAGAAGAGATGTGGTGGCTACATGCCTTTGAACCGTGTTACAATGAATCTTAAGGGTCTATTTATTATTGGAAAACATGAGAAAACCCTAAAAAACTAAAACCCTAACCGCAAGAGATGTAACACGAAGAGTTGGTGAGCCCCATTTGGGTTGGTTGGGCATCGAACTTCCCAGGGTCGTAACTTTGTCATATTATCTTCGTTGGGCGCGTATGATACCTTGTTGGAAAGGTCTCTCTGAGTACTATAGGTTTCTACACAATCTCATGCCTATGGTAACAATCTTATTTTAGACCCCAAAAAAAGATGCTTAGGGGATAAAAACTTCTCCGGAAGTTGAGGACCTGAAAAATTGCTAAAAATAGTAAATGCTGAAATGAACAAGGAAACAAATGAGACTGACTGGGGGGGTCTAGGTGGAGTAGGCGAGTGACCACCAATATCCACTTTGATCAACTAGGCCCTACACTGAGACATACTCTCTAGGATTTACCATGCATTCCATCCCAACATCACTAAGCCCAATGGAGAGAAAATCCACCTCTTGGCTTTACCGTATATCCTTCCATTCACCGGAAAATTCATGTGCCTACCGAGCCACACAATATTGTAGGTTTTAACCCCGTACAGAAATTACCTGCATACAAATTCTAAATCACAGGAAAAATAAAAATGTGAGAGCATAACACATAAAACACATATACACAGAGATTTCCCACTGGATCCCAAAACCGGACTACCAGCTTGATTTTTCATTATGTTCCTTTCAATGTTACAATACATATTTATACATGCCGAAGCATCCAATACCATGGACCGAAAAACCATCACGTCCAACACCATGGACCAAAAAACCATCGCATCCAATACCATGGACCGAAAACCATCGTGTCCAAAAAACATGTGCGAAAATCATGCACAAAACCATAGGTGGGTCCGCCCAACCTAACATAGGGTCCAAAACCAAAATTTTTTGGGGCTTTGCGCCGGACCCCATAAAGTGGGGTTACGGGTACCCCTCAAACCCCCTGTTAACTATGTGGAAAGAATATAACACAACCCAACAATAACATGCATTTAGAATATTGAACATATAAATTTGCAAATGAATAAGGAGATTAATGACCATGTTAGAAGCACCCTTCTTGTATTTAATGACAAGGTGGAATTGTTGGATATTTGAGACCTATTTTAAATGGATTTGACCCTATATTTGAGGATTAAAAAATATTGGTGAATGATTATTTGCTAGTAGGATCATCTCCTTTCGTAGTAGACAATGGAGTCATTGCTTGACAGCCTAAACCAAGGAATATAAATTTTTATTATAGGTGTTATATTTTAGTTTTAGCAACAAATAAACCCTCAAAATGATATGCAACATGTTTTATTCCCTATTTAATTCAATTCCTATAACATAGTGGGAAGAATTTATTTCGATCTCAAGTCACTAATTGAATATCATGTTAGTAGAGCACTCACTCCTTGAATAGTGTCACCTTGAATATTTTAAAGGAATTGTCTTCTACATCAATCTAATTGAAAGTATTAAGATTAGAGAGTTGATAAAACAATTAGGTAATCTCAAAATAGTGTTTCATGAACTTTCGATAGATTTTCATGCCACTAATAAATCTCCCTCTTTTTTTTCCCAAGGAAAAAACATAATTTTATTCAACCTGAAACAAGGAACAAAATTACATTATGTAGATTTTGTTAAGAATTCGATCATGTCTACCTATTGGATGATGCACAATAAAAGAAAAACTATAAAAAGTTACATAATTTTGTTGGGGCTAAGTGTGATAATAATCCCTTAACTTCCCCTTTTTTCCTTTATTTTTCTGAACTTTTTTCCGAACCCCATGGTTGGGATCAACTGATACTATTTCCAATTGATTTATAAATGTGTTTTAAGGGACTTCTTTGTCTGAATCGGAGCTCTCAGATACATGGTTCTTTTTATACGCTTGATCCCTTTTCGATGAGTGTTTCCTCTTTTTGCTACTTTGATGCTTTGATATTTACCGATTTAGTAGCCTTCTAGATATTAGTCATGGTTCGTGACTGATCCCCAGCTCCTCCACCTACTTGGCTACCATGTTGTGCCTGAGCATTCATATTTGGAGTATTCTCCATGGTCTCTTCTTCTTATTCTTTAGATATGTCAGATACCTGCCATCCCTTTGGCTTATGGACTTGCCTCTTTTTCTTTCTTTTTTTCGGATCCCTTTTGCGTATGGAAATGTGTGTTGCAGGTGCCTTGTTTGAAAATAGATTCAACATCTAAATGTTCTATTCTCATAATCTAAAATTGAGGTCCATTGAAAATTTCCATGTTTTAGTTGGATACAATTAGGTAGACCTTTTCTAAGGTCTATCTCTACACAAATTTTGGCAAATGTAAAGATACCTTTTTCTATTCTATCATAGTCCAATTTTTTTAATTTTTCCAAAGTATTTACAATATCCTCCAAGGCTTGATGGTGTTAGAAACGGAGAGGGAGATTTGGTAATCTCACCCAAGATAGCATTGTTGTAACCACCATGCTTTTGGCATCAAAATCTAGGAACCATGGAGTAATGAAAAGCCCAATTATACCCCAAAACCATGGGCCATCATTTAGGACTTGCTAAATATCTTTTTATGTGTCAAACTGAACTATGAAAAAACCCTTGGAACATAAGTAGAGATCATAGTAGGGTGTCCAAGAAGAAAACACCCATTGATGTAAATCTTCAAATCTCGACTAGAATCCATTAAACCAGCATTAATGCCTTAGATTGTAGATCATCAAAAAGTGATTTTACCTCTAGGATTTTAATGCCCATAGCTGGTGCTTTTTCTATTTGTTTGGCTATGTCAGGTACTGGCATATTTTGGATCTAATTAGTAGGAGCGACAACCTTCCCTTCGATTGCATTCTTGTATGAGACTAGTCCATTAGGGTTTCTAAATCTTGAAGCTCCACTCCACAACCTCATATTTAATATTACGGTGGAGTTCCTTTTAATGCCATAATCTTTCAGCTAAAAGGCGTTTTGCAACAATTTCCCCTTAAATATCAATTTTTGTAAAAATATAGGTATATCTAGGTTGTTCTAAATGGTTTGCTTCAAAATTTCCACTAGATCTGAACGCTGGATCCAATAGATGAAAGTATTCCAATTGAAGTTTTTAAAGAAAACATAGAATTTTTCCTTCTCTTTCTATCTCTTGACCAGATCTAGGATAAAAAGATACAAGGGTATCCCATGGGAGGGCAGATCCACAATCTTCAATACTACAAACCCCAAATCTAGCATTGGGGCTTTCTCCTTTGGTGGCTTCATACCTTGTGAAACAATAAATGCAAGAGATCTTTTCCTGCTAGAAGAAAGGAAAAGAGTGAATAACCCCTTAAGGCATGCTTGACCCAACCAACACAAACAGAGCATAGTACCATCAATGACAAAAATGTAGAGATTCCCATCACAGCCTTTTCACCCATTCATAGTTTGTAGAAATTTGTAGAAATTTTCCTACAAATCAACTAGCTTTGATATCATGTAGAACTTTTTCTACAAATCAGCTAGCTCTACTACCATGTAGCAATTTCTCACTTGTAGTTCAACCTGGTAATGCAATGTACTAAAGCAAAACACTTGAACTACTTCTACAAACAATTTAGCGGAAGATTAATCAACCATGAGAAACATCAATAAGAACACATATAACTGATAAGAAGGAATCAATCACACATAACAAAAAATAATTTACCCGGGAAAGCACATGCCTAAAACCCCATCTATGTATTATCATACGAGTGGAAATATAGTCCGGATTACACAAAGACTTAGCTTGGAAGCTATCCAACTCTCAGTACAATCCCTCTGATGCTCATAAACAGTCAAAGGCTTCTCACAAACCTCCTCCTCTATCCTCCAAGCCTCCTATTTCCTGGTGCATTTTCCTTGGGGTCCAGTGTTTCCACCTGTGTGAATTGGCCTCTTTACACAATCACTAACCTCTGATCTAACTGCACAAACTTGAAGGAGATAAATCCTCATCATGGATGAGCTTACTTTATATGAAAAATATTCATCCAACTGATAGTACATTGTCCCTTCTCTGATCTCAACTGGGTCTCTTTTTGAACTGACATGCATGAGTTATTTAAGATATAATATTCAGTTATCTGAAAATACTAGTTGTTACATGCATGCAAGCATTAACAAACTGAATCTCATTAATTTAACAACTTGTTAAATTAATCTAACTGGAATTGACTCAGTTAACTAAGACAACTAATTACAACTCATCCTTATCTCTTTAACTGATGGATAAATTCATCAATTAATAGATAAACTATTGCATGTCCTCACATAGACTTCAATTTTGTTTTTCCTTAACTAAGTAACTCATAGAGATTAATTAATTATTATTTTAAACTGTTGTTAAGACCAAATTCATTTTTACTTCCTATAGTTAGACCAGGGACTGCTAAAAATAGGAAGGGATCCAGAAATGCTATTTTTAAAAGATTCTATTTTTAGCAGTTTCACCTCTCACCCAAGGTGGCCAAAATGCTCATTGGCCAAACTGCTATTTTTATAAGTGTTATTTTTTTTTTAATCTCACAAAGACTTCAAATTTAATTTTCCATTTCTTGTTGCACACTTTTCAACACTCCCTCTCAACAAGAAAGGCTTCCTCTCGAACTCGATCTTGTAACTCTGGAATGTTCTGCATGCAACACATCCACCAGGTCCACTTGCTCCAACAACTCTTGGAACAAAAACACTCCCAACTGACCACTTTGTTGGGCTAGAAACATACTCTAATGCTGAAGCTCTACCTGCTACTGAAAATTGCTCCCTCTCTAACCTCTGTGTTATTGCAACATCTCCATGCATATCGCACTGTTGCACCCTTCTCTGTGCTACCCTGCACTATGCAACACACTTGTGCCTCTCGCATTGCTGCAGCATGCATGCTCTGCACTGTCTTGGGATTCCCTGCATTGTAGCTCTCTCTATCGCTCCATCTGCATCTGTCTCGACCCAATCATTCAGTTCTTTCTACTCCACATCGGGGCTCTTGTAGCAAGGTCTCATCCAAGAGGTTGGGTACCTCAAGGATCCTACCCCTCCTCCTTGGGACAATCACTCCACATCGCCCCACCTCCTACTTGGAGGTATGGTTGCATGTGATTCCTCTACCCAACTAGCTCGAAGTTTCCCCCTACTGAGGTCTTTGCATGAGTAGATGTCTCTACTTGATCTCCACTTAGCTTCCCTTGTTGTGGCTTCTCCACAACCTCCTGAAGCTGCTGCACCAATCGTGGCTCCTCCACAATTGTCTGAGACTTCTTCTGGCTCTGCATGTTGAGAGGTAATATACCCTCCCTCTCAACCACCAAGTCTCCATCAGTTGCCCTGTTGCTCAAGGCTTTGCATGCATCTTGAACCTTAAGAGCATACAGGTTCTTGACCCGTGAACCAATCTGCTTCACCTGTCTAGTGAT